>JARJLF010000224.1:0-283971 GCA_029378395.1 Mycena leptocephala
GCGACATCCGCATCCATCGAGTCACGTGAACGTGACTGATGCGTGACAGTAACGTGGGAAAGCGCGAAATCTCAATAAAAGTCGAATTTTTTTCTAGTGTCTGTACAGCCTGAGACAAGATTGAAAAATATTGCTATCAGTGGAACACTGCTGAAGGCCTCAAAATACTGTGGAGGATGTCTCCTGGCTTGTATGGTAGGTACAGAGGTAAAAAACCTTGATTGTCACCTTGTTGTTTTGTATTCAGAAAACCTTTCTGAATAAGAAATGTAAGAAACATGCAGTACTTTGTTTAAATACATCATTTGCAACACAGACTCTGACTTCAGAGACCTGATGCAAAACTATTAACTTAATGTTGACCTTTCACGGTAGATGGGAGCCGGTCTGTCTATGAAGTAACCCTGTTGATAAACAGACTCGTCTCTCATCTACAGGCTAGTTTTGAGCCTATTTTCAGGCTTTGGCTGGCAAAGTTTGCATTTCAATCCTTGCAGACTGTTTGGCAGCCTTAAACGAGTCAAATGCCCTGTTGGTCCACCAAGAGGAATGCGAAGGCAAAGCCAATCAAAGTGACACGTGATCATGTAATTTCCTTTTTGGGAAGCGCGAATTTTTGGAAGATTTTTTACATTTCTATGCCAGTCCATTCACTTTTGCATTTGGAGCACTTATGTAAAAATCAATGAAAAGGATTTTATTGAGAGTAGATATTGGACATCTGAGACCACAGGATTGTTCCTTTGGTCAAACTAAGCCTTTCTGTGGTTTTACTTTTTGTCTGTACCCCGACGTCCCCAACTAGTATGGGCGGGAAGGTGGTGTCACGCTCTGAATCACATGACTCGATGGATGCGGATGTCGCCTACCTTAGGTGTGCTGTAGATTCACTTATAACATTGTAGAACAATGTAGAATGTTCTCATGACTCGGGACATAACTAGTATTTAAGCCCTTGTGTTTCTTATTATGAATCTAACTTATTCTGACTACGGCTACCATCTGCGTAAGTCGCACGTCTCACCACGTCCAAACCCTCTGCGCCAACAAGAAGAATTGAACTCCGTTCTGCTGCACCAGCGTTACTCAAAGGTTGACCTACGTAGTCAAGCTCAATTTCAACCCGTTTCTCATTCGAATTTGGAAACAAATGCAGCAGTACAGCATGACGCATCTAAAACTGAAATATGATGGTGTGTCACATAACGAATTCCCTCCCCTCTCAAGCTCCTGTTCAACCCATTTCTGTATCGGTGCGTAGAAAAAGGTTTTGATGGAACCATCCCATTCGTGGTTCACGGAGTAGAATCCAGCCCCGCCGCCTGTGAAGCTGTCCGCACTCTCCAAAGAAATGCAGCGGTGCACTGTGCACCACTCTCGACTATATGTCTACATATTTAAGCTCCATTTGAAGACATGTTTCATAGGTGGGTAATATGAGCTAGGTATCCCTTGATTCAACAGCAATATAAATAAACATTTCTTCCGGCTCTGGTTCGTTGAAATAACGAGCGTACCTCAGTTGGTATGTCAGGTCAAGTGAGGTCCCGAGTACGGTTGAACTAAATCAAGTAAAGAGTCATCATGTGTATACCAGTCTATGAGCAAGCCGAAAACTGACCGGCTTTGACTTGTGCCCGACTCGGGGAGATGACAAATCTTTCTCAATAAGTTGACGTTGGAGCTAACGGGCAGCAAAATGAATAGTCGAACGATTCAAGAATAAAATGAACTTACCTCGAGCGACACAAGCATAATATTGCACCCACCACTTGATAAATAAAGTACCATCGAAACATAATTCAGAGGTCAGCGCTGGATTAGAAGCAAAAGGCAAGGGTGGGAGGAAATAGAGGCGGATATACAACGTTGAAGCGAGGCTTCACTTGAAATGCGATGCTAGAGTGTAGGTAAGTACTATTTTTCACCACCTAGCTGGCCACCTAATCATTCACGCCTAATCCTCAATTCGTGTGCTGATCCAACGCACGTTAACTATGTCAGAATGAAGGCAGGTATCCTACAGAAAGTTCAAGCGCGCCCCCATCATAATATCTGAAGATCTGGTGTTACGGTGAATTTCTTTCGGGCGGCGGCCCAATATGGCGGCCAGCTGGCCACCCCACCAAATCAAACGGGAATTATACCTCGGGGATATAGGGATTATTCGAATTCATTTTGAACCACATGCAACCCATATGAGGGGTGTAAATGTCTGCTTCCGAGAGGGGGGAAGGACCAGACCCGAGGTCCGCAGCGATGAAGGGTCTAATGGAAGATTAGGGTGCTGTTTATAATTATTTTGGAATTAAAAACCGGTTTACAAACCGGTATTATAAACAGGGGTGTTTATAAACATGTTTATAAACACGTGCAATTAAAAAGGCTAAAAAACGAGTTCCCCGACGTCTCCACCAAATGTCAACACCGAAGCAACCTTGGACATGCTTCCTGGTACCTTGTCAGAGGTCTCCGCCCAACTAGAGAGACTCCGAATCTCGTCAGCACCATCAACCGGTGTATCGCTGAGTAGATCACGGAAGAATGGGATCGAGAGGTCCACCCCATCGCCTTCAGTGTCAAAAAACAGAGCGCCAGGAGGCGAGATGGACTCTCCACCGAGCTCATTCAGGGCAGCCAAGCCTGCCTCGGCCTCCTCTGTCACCTGTGCATCGGGTGGAGCATCTGTTGCCGTCGATGAACCGGGATTGGCCGGAGCTGTAGTATTTTGCTGGCCCATGAGTGCTTTGACGCTGCGCCAATTGAGGGAAGGTGGCTTCGATGGGGGCGCATCCTGGGGAGGTTTAGTATGCAGGAATATCTCAGTTGTAACCATACCGAAGTTTCACGATCCTCGCGTCGATTATGTTGATAAATTTTGGTCATTGCAACAATCGTGCGGGCGTCTTGATTTGCCCGATCATTCGAGTTGAGCCGAGTGAAGCGCGAGACAGTGCGCTCTTCTGGCATCGAGTTGGGAAGGATCGTAAATATTTTGACCGCAACGAACTGAGGAAAATCAGAATACAATGCGAACAGAAGAAACGGATGACTTTACTGCAAGGACACCGGCATCGGATTGATCGAACATCGCGGTCCAATATAAGTACGGCTTGGTCCACGACCGAGAACGAGCACTAAACGGAGGGTACTGCCGCGTAAATGCTTCAAATTGGGAACGGAACGCAGTCATCACATCCGTGGCAGATTTGTAAGATGCAAACTGGGGCGCCTGGCGGCCCGCCTTGAGTTCGGTTGCCAGAACCTTCAGGAGGAACACGCCAACTTTGGCGTATGTGGGCATAGAGTCGCGAAGATCTTGATCTGTAATCTGGGTTTCCAAATATAAGACAGGGGCGGGTGCTTCAGGTTTATCGAGCTGATTCGCAGATGATTTTAAAAGAATTGGGCTCTTGACGTGCTCTAGAAATGTGTCAGTGAGGAAAGGGAAAGAGGGTAAATAAACAGTACGTGGATCAAGGTAGAAACCAGACAGATAAAGGTCGCCACTAGGCCCCTCGATCATTTCCTGGTAGCGTTTGTTCACGAGGAATCGGACTTGTTCTTGAACTTCCTCGGGGATCCCGAGGGAATTCTCGAGGAATAGGTCATGTAGGACAGCGGTTATTGCGACATAGAATTTCCACACATCACCAACCGTGACTTGAAGTCCCTCGAGACACTTGATAGCGCGCGCGATGGGTTCGAGTATGCAAACAAGTTGCTGTAATTGAATCTGAAAGTCACTGAAGAGGCGGAGGTTTTTCATCCAAGCCAACTTCGCAGTGTCCTGTACGTCTGTTAGCCCAACACTTTTACATTTATAAATAATGAGGACCTTATCAGTCCCATCAGCACGGATGACACCCGTTGTGACAAGCTGTTGAATTGGAGGAAGGCATGGCCCCAAAGCGTAGCCTGCCCAATATAACGTGCCGAATCGCGTTTTACCTATCTTCTCGAGACCATGGTTAATCTGCATGCTCACTCGAAGAGAACTCAAGTGGGTGGCCGAGTATGAAGATTTCGAGAAGTGGGATATTGTCTCTCGCATTTTGAGGATGGCCTGAAAAGAAATATGTATATTAGTGGCCAGGAGAATACGCAAGAACGTCAGCATACATCAGTGAAATATTCGAGCGCAGAAATATCCTTGACGAGATTTGCGCAATGATGGCAAGGGTCGGGCGTAATTAAGATGGTAGGGATGATTGCCACGAGCAGTTCCCTGGCAAGTTTTGTATTGCCGGTGCTGTCAGAGCCAATAGCGGCAAAGCGCGACCTTCCGATCTTGTCTATTACCTTGGTAGGATTGAGCATTAGCTGCGCATCATGCCTCGAATTTCGCACACGGCTTACCGACAAGATAACACCCTTGAGATGTTCTCCCGTGTGAGAGACCCCAGATGCGACATCGCCTTTGACAAAGTGAGGCTCGCGAGTGTCGGGCGTTGTGATATGGATTGTGTATATAGACTGTCCCTTCTTTACCGTGCCGCCATCGTAGCCAATAGTTAAATTGTTGTAAGTCTTGAGCTTTTGGTACGACAGCGCCGTCACCCGTGCCGCTTCCGCTGGAATATAGCTAGTGGAAAAGGTGGTAGACACAAAAATGCCGTTTGCGGGTTGCAAATGGTCAACAAATCTTCGGAATTTCTTGTTGTCGACAAGCCTTACAGCCAGAGATGCATCGCAAAGCAAGTCGAGGAGATATTTATTCGTCTTTACCACCCGCTCCTCGCGGGCTTTTGCCATGTCATCGGCACCAGCGCGACGAAAGCCTGAGAAAGCATCTGTAGCCGATGCACCAGAAGAAGCCGCTTCGACTTGGTGCTGCTCACGTTCGCGTTCCCGTTTATACTCGGCCTCCTTACGACGATCTTCGGCTGCGAGACGGCGTTCCTCAGCGGCCAGGTTGTCGCGCTGAAGGTCAATTTCGAGCTTTTGACGTTTGACCGATAATTCCGCCATACGGCGCTCGTGCTTGTCTCTCCCGAGATCTTGGAGGATCGTGTTCTGCTTCTTCGTTTCCTCTGCGAATGCGTCAGCGCGCGAACGCTTGCCATTTCGCTGTTTGCCGATAGAGGAAGTAGACGACGCGGAGGAACCACGAGCACTGGACTGCACATTACCCTTGTTCGAGTTTTGGAGTGCCGACGACTTTTTAGGGAGTTTAAGGTCGAGCTTCGGGGGCGGTGAGCTGTCTGAAGCATCATCGACCTCAATGGGCTTCTTCTTGGTGGGAGTTGGTGACCAGGGAATTGGAGACGTCGGGCTACGCTCTGGTGTAAAGCTACGCTCCGGGGTACGCTCGAGACCATCAAAGTTGAAAAGCTGCTGAAATAAAATGATAAAACCAACGTGTTACGCTCCATACAAATGGCGCAATATACCTCGCTATCCTCATCTGGGTTTGAGTTAGCCAGCAGAGGCACCGCAGGGTCGTCACCGGCAAGCAGAGCAAGTGCTTGGTCAGCGATGTTCTGACCGGGCTCGGATGATGCAGTGTAAGGATTGAAATTGGGGAGGGTGCGCCAGAACCCATGCAGCTGTTCCCAGTACGGGAAGTCGACCTTGATTTGCTCTAAAACACTGTCGGCAATGTTATATCATGAAGTTTGACATGCTCACCTATCTTGTTCGCTATGTCGCTGCCCGGGGTGACGTCCTCAACTCGGAGACCTGCACCCGTCTGTCCAAGAACATTATTTGCGTCTCTGTAGCGCTTTCGGAGCCTAAATAATCAGTAGTGCGCAACGAATCCTCAAAACATAAATTGAAAACATACCTTCCTGGCACGTTCTCGACGGATTTACCGTAGCGTTCGGGATGCTGTTTGTAGTCTGCACGGACAGTCTCGTTCTCGTCGACGGAGAAGACAGCATCCGCCATCATCACATAATAGGTTATCTTCGCCGTCTTGGATGTCTGCTTTCTTCTGCCCTGCTCATTAGCGTCCTGCGTGGAGTCCGAGAAGACCTTGAGACGTTCGTTAACGTGTGTGGCGAGCCAGCCAAGGAGGCGATCAATGCGCCCGCGTTTGTCCCAGAACACGCGAGCTGCTCCAGTCTCGTTACCAGCATCTGCAACGATCTCATCATCTCTTTTGGGAGCTTTAACTTGGCGTTTAGCGGATGCTCTAGCCGCTTTCGCGACAGGGGAGTGGTTACCGCCACCGCGAGTGGCACTGGATTTCGTGGGTGCCTTTTTACGTGATTTTTTCGGGGAGGTCCGGCCCATGGGATGTACAAAGGGTATTCGCTGACAATGGGGTAGTAGCTGATAGGAGAGAAGGTGCAATGAGAACGAGTGTGGAGGGAAAGGACAAAGGACAAAGGGAAATGATAGGATCAATATCCGGTGCGGAGTTCCAAATCTCGGCACAAGAAGGGGGACAAGTAGGACAACGAAAAGGAGCATTTTGGCGAAAATGGCGTTGCGGGGCCATTTTCGCCAAAATGCTCCTTTTCGTGGTTCCTACTTGTCCTCCTTCTCGGTTCAGGAAGATGAAAAGGAGACTGAAAAGGAGCCGAAAAGGAGAGCTTTGAACGACGCTATTCTCCTTCAGGCAACATTTTCAGATTCTGCGGACCTGTGGAATGATTGCGAGCTGTCGACAACTTGAGCGGTTTTGGACGTTCAAGGTCCGAAGGCAAGTCCCGTGAATTGCTACTCTGCAGAAAATGCCTTATTTGTGCTCAAATCCCCACTGCACCGTAGCAAGACAGATCTTTGTCGCACTGCAGCCACGTATGGCCTGTGCGTGTATAAAGAGACAGAGTTCTGCGCCTTCCTTTCATCTACCCTGCTTTTGCTTCTACGTTTGTACATCTGTGTTCTGTTGCCTGATTAATTCGCCGCTTTCTCCCAACCCCGGCCGGAGTCAATGTTCTTTGGTTGCCTAGTTGGGGTCTTTGCTCGGGTGCTCCGCAATTCTCTGGTCAGAAGACGTTTCCCTTGACCCCGGCCTGATCTAATGGTCTTCTGTTGCCTCGCTTAAATCTGTGCTTGGGCACGGCGCGCAATTCCCAGGATGAACCTGCAAATAATTCCTGAAATTCGCACTTTAGCCTGTCACTCCCGCATATCCATGAATCAAATGCGGTTCTCCGTCGCACAGATGCTTGGGCTTATGCTGACTCCTCAGAACCGAGTGCTGGGACCTTCGGAGGACGAATACTTGGTTTACGGATAATACATCATATTCATCCGAATCCATGGCCATTCGAGTGCAGAGAGCAGTTTGTAACACTCGTTCTTACGCCGATGAAATTGACTTTCCAGTAGAGTTGGGGGGAAGATTTCACTGTGGTTAATGCCAAAGAAGGATCCAATGGCTCGACGGGTACGTTGATTCACCTCTTGATTTTTCTCCGGTGATATTCTGTACACGATGTTGTATGCACGCAATAAATTTTTTCATTTCTGAAGTTCGTCTCGCGTACCGGAGCGAAGCGAGGGTCCGTCTTGTATTTTACTCATTTTTTCAGCCTCTTTCCCGATTGGGTCAGCGAAGGACCGTCGGCGTCTAGAATCAACACGTGCAAATATCTATCTCTCATGCGTCTTCATCCAATAACTCGTGGTAGCGCGCTTCGCGGCAAAACCCACTATCCCTGCATATTTTCTTGCGCTTCTCTTGGTGAAACACTTAGAATCAACACGTGCAAATATCTATCTCTCATGCGTCTTCATCCAATAACTCGTGGTAGCGCGCTTCGCGGCAAAGCCCACTATCCCTGCATATTTTCTTGCGCTTCTCTTGGTGAAACACTTGTATATTTGACGTTGAACATAGACTCGGATTCCACACTGCATCATCTGCGGGCAGAGAACTTGAAGATTTTTGGAACATATGACTTGACCTCGGTACTGCTGCACTATCTTACGGTGCTGTCAGAATAGGGAGTGCCGTGCTGCCACTGGAAGCCTCCCGTAAAATCGAACCATCTGGGCCAACATTGCTGAATCTGAAATTGAATGCTACATGGTGACGAGGTCGGGTGCACCAAGTAGCTGATACCAGTCTGTCCTGCCACGTGGATTAAGAAACCCACATGTGAAACTGGAGGAGTGACTTCCGAGTGTATGCTCGAAGTCACAGATGGAACCAACAGGTGCTTTAAGCATCACACATTTTTCGAGTGGTGTGGTCAATGAGCTGATTAGGGATTGTTGTAGATGTTTTACCCTCGAAAATTAAATAGGAATAGTACCTCTGACGTCATGAATAAGAGATTTTGAGGTGATTTAATTTGAGAGCAACCGTGATCACTATTAGATAAAGAAGAATGTCGCATATATATGCAGCATGAGTAGGAGGCAGGGCCCGGGATTTTGTGGAGATGAACCTGTGCTCTTGGTCTGGGGCTGCCATGTTGTGTGCAGTTCGCAGATTGGTTGAAATTCCGAGTGTTCAACTTGATATTTGACGGAAGATAGTCTGGGAATTCTCTGGATTCAGATTACTGGCAGGTAGACTTTAGTATCACTGCGGTTGGGTTTTGAGCCGAACTGGAATACAGAAACCAGTTTCTCTGAATCGAACACCGGGTATGTTTCGAACATGTTAGAATCCCATATTTTCCGCAAGGATTCAGCGGTAGATTTTGCTTTCGAACCCGATGCAACTGCTCCGAATAAGTTGCAACCCAAGTCCGGCCACAGTTGGAAATCGTATTTACCCCCAGTCATAAATTTGCATTCCAATTGGAATCCTCACTCTAATTCGGCTTGATGAGCACTCAGAGTTGGACTGAAGGCGGTGAGAATCAGTAGGCACATGGTATATTGTAGTTAATGCGCCGGTGGCATGTCTTCATTACTTCCGCGGACTCGAAGGCGTGGCGTCTTCATCGGTGTGTTATTCAACTTGTAGTCCAATTTATGAGAACCAAAATCGTGGTATTTTACAATCATTACAACCAATATCTAGGTCGCCATAAATAATGGATTACCACTTCAATATTGCTGAAGAGCAGCAGCCGTTCTCGCATCAGCAAGAAGTCCAAAGTGCCCCGCGCCGGTCATGAGGTGTTGCTTCACCGGCTTTATAGACCGATGCGCACCGAGGTCCACCCACGCCGCGCGCGACGTTTTAGGCACCGTGATTATCGTCCCAAACTCAGCCATCATCACACTGAGCGGAGCGTTAACAGATGCGACCCAGCGGGTGAATGAGTCAGCAAAGCCACTGTACGACCGCGCGACGTGCTCCGGATAGAAGGTGACAAGAAACTGCAAAAGGGGAGCTGTCAGTCGGCGCGCCGCTTCTACTGTGGCGATGTCCTCCGCTGTGGCATGGGGCGCGCCCGACAGAGCTGCCTCCAACCCCATGATATGTGTGCTCTCGCGGTGCAGCGGATCGTTGCGGAGCATGTCGATCATATATCCCATGGGACGGTCCACCAACGTCGAGAGTTCTTGCTCTCGGAGCGGCAGCTCTGTATCCTCGTTGATCCACAGCAGGGGGAACCCGTCAATGAACGCGAGTTGGAGGACTTGTTCCCCGCTCTCCTCCAGCAATTTTGCGACCGCAACGCTGATGACGCTCGACGCGGAGAAGGCGGCGAGACGATATGGCCCACGTGGTTGTTTCTGGCGGATCTTCTCCGCAAAGAATGAAACAAGAACAGAGAACGGGGTAGTCGGTGTCGCCTCGGTCACTTGGACGCCCCATAGTGTACCGGAGAAGTTGGATCGGAGGGATAAGAGGGGAGCGAGGCGCCCGTCGCCGCCAGAAAACAAGATCAGAGGTATTCCGGGACCGGAACAGATTTCCACGATGGTCTCTCCCAACAAGTGCGATCCGTCCTGCGTTCCCGGAGATATATCATTGGACGCCAGGAGGTCCGTCCAGGTAGTGCGAGCCAGGACTTGCAGCTCCGTTACTGCAAGGTGTGGGCGAAGTGCGATCGCAAGTTTGGAGGCACTCAGCGGATCCAAACCGTAGGAAATGAGGGGGATATTGGGGTCGAAATCGACTTCGTCGACGCCCAAAGTGGACAAAAGGATTTCCTGCGCCGGCCGGTGTTTGCTGCGCGAGGAGTCGGAATTGGGGTCTAAGGTCTGCAGGTTTACGCGCAATTCTGACCAGGATATTCCAGCCAAGAGCTGGACTTGCGAAACATGGATAAAGGGTTGAAGGGTGGAAGAGAGTCTCGTCGCGCTCAGGGAATCGAGGCCGTAAGACAGCAGAGGCCGATCAAAATCAAAATCCTCCTTGTCGACTTCCACGAAGGATAACACGAGCTGCAAAATATCCTCCTCGCTTTTCAGCCCTGCGCCGCGGACTGCAGATGAGTTTAGCTCTGCCGGCAGGAGGTGATTGAAGGCAAGAGACAACGCTGATTCAGTGTGGAGGGTAGCCCAATCAACATCGGGGATGTAGCGAGTGAAGGGCGCAGAACCATCTCGGATTTTGTGTAGCCCGTCCTGGACGCAGGCCCATAGATCTGCACAAACAACATCAGAGTTGGTCGAGTGGAGTGTCAAGGAGGTACTGACGACCGCTGGACATGGAAGCGGCTCCAAAGATCCCTCCAGTCTTGTTAATGGAGTCGGCTCGATCCTGTTCGTCTGCATAAGAGACTCGTTCGCAATTGACCCAAAAACTCACCAAGTAACCGGCATCCAGGATCGCCGGAACGACCAGGGAAAATGCATTGCGGTAACTGGATAGAATGCCTTCCAATACAGTACATGCACTGACATCACAATGTTCAATATGACACTAACAGGGTGGGTGGAAAATATTTACCTTGCATAATTGCTCTGCCCGGCATAACCAATAAGCCCCGTGAAGGACGAGAACGCGATATAGAAATCGAGGGAATCAATTTCAACTTCGGCAGCAAACACCTCGAATACTTTGATCTTCGAATCATATACAGCGGTGAAATTAGCCTGCGTTTGTTTGAGAAATAGGCCATCCGATAACACCAAAGTCATTTGGAAGCAGCCTGCGACAGAGACATCGAGACTTTTGATGAGCAGTGATGTTGCGCATGCGTCCGTTGCGTCGCATTGTTCAAGCCGAAGCAGGAGATCCTCGCGGCCTCTGAGGTACTTGATTTTCGATAGGGCATCGGCGTCCCGCTGTGGGTCCAACGAGGCGATGCCCTTTCGGGATGTAAGGACGATGTGTCGAGCTCCGCGCTGAGGTTCAAGAATGAGCACAGAAGTGAATTATTGCACGAGTTCGGACCGACCTGGTACATCCAGACTGCGAGATCGACACCGAGCCCACCGATTCCACCAAGGAGGATATAACTGCTGTCGTGGCGGAACAGTGGCAAATGAGATCCGGACACAGACTTCGCTAGCGGAAGCAGTTGGCCGTTGGACATTGCCGGAAGCTGCAACAGACCAGGCTGCAATGCATGAGATATCTCCCAGGTATTATTGCGGATATTGTCGCGAAGAAGGTCATCCCACAGAATAAATCGCCCTGTCCTCGGGACCCAATGTCGAATATGCGGGTACAGAGTGCTGGTCGGTAAGTCACTGATCACCACATCCACCAGCCGGGACGGATCGTCATCCCTGAAGTCACACTGCAACACCGTAACTGTTTGGATGGTTCCAAAATGCGTGGCGATACTGTGTGACATATTCTCGTCCGAAACGGCAACGACAACTCGGATACGTGAATGGGGTCCACGCGTCGGAAGGGAGGCGAAAATCAGGGCCGGTGCGACCACCTTGGTCAGGTCTGCAGGATTGGGATGGTTGTGAAGCTGTTGCGCCTCCAACAAGGCAACGCATCCGACATGAGCCACAAAGATGGGTGTCATATTCTGGTCAGTGAGACCAACAACGAGATTGCCCGGGGACGGTGTTTTCAGGCGACTCTCCAATACACGACCCACGAAGCCGTGGATAGAAACCGCTGTCGCCTCCGATGCGATGAGTTCGATAATCAAGTGGTCTGAATCAACCAGGGGCAGTGGATAATCGTCGGCAATGATGGCTGGTGAGGTTGAAAGAATGACCCTGGAGACATGGGGACTTCCTTCGCACGGAAACCAAACAACTTTTTCGCCGTGGTTGAATATCCCGCGATGGATTGAGATGAAGTCGAGAGGATTCGAGAGGTGCGTCGCGGACTCGAAAATAGCAAGACGGATCTCCCAGAACGGAAACTCGCGCTGGAGCGTAGCACAGAGTCCCATGGCGGAATGTCCATCTCGACCGTCCAGAGCGACCAAATACAGATCAATAAGTTCCTTCGGGCTCAGCTCGTTGAGATGAGACTGAAGTTCCATCTCGTTCCCGAAGGAGTACTGTAGAACATGGTCCGGGTTGATTTGCGTAGCGCCGTCAGGGATGGCCGATTGAACAACGGCGGCGGGCTTCTGCGCAGTGAAGAGGAAATTGTGGCCGCCATTTCCAGGTTCGACACTGGCATGGGCGTTGATGAAGCCGAGATCCTCCAACTTTTCCATCCATGAGGCCGGGGACATCGTGCAGTGCGTTCGGCCGTCCGCGAATGCAAACCACTCGGAAAATGCGCCAAAAACACAATCAAACCATACACTCCCAACCTTTTCGCCCCACGATGTTCCGTCAAGTTCGACGACGAAAAGAGATCCCCCAGGAACGAGGAGATCTTGAAGGGACGAAAGACAAGATCGGATGTCGGGCGCTACGTGCAGGACATGGGAGCTAACAATGATATCATACGACTCCGGCAGTAAGCCTTGGCCGCCTGCATCCTTCGTAAGATCGTAAATCTTGGGAGTGGTCTTATGGTACTGAACAGTGCGCGCTAGCTCGGAAGCCAAGGCCTGCAGGTCATTCAGGAAAGGTGCAAAATTACGAAGGAAATATATTACATATGAGGTGTCAGTGACCGTATATTCCGCCAGCAAGTGTGGTTTCTGCTTCAATTCTCGAATGAGATAGGTGGTCAACGATCCGACTCCTATTAACACAGTGAGGATGGTTCCAAACGAGGGGAACAAGATCCTACCTGCCCCGACTTCAAGTATGTTAATCACACGTTTGCCACTGCTTTGAAGAGAATCAAGGAGGCAAGCAAACGACCTGGCTGCTTCTTCGTATACAGTACTTGTCTGGTTGCCCCGACTATAGAAACGGGTCATTAGATCATCAGAATACAGGCTATCAACAGCGCTCTGAGGGCAGGTGTGAATGTGATAAAAGATAGAGCAGACAATGCAAACCTTTGACGATTGGAAAATCGTTTCGTGGACGTCGGAAATCCGGGACGTAACCTCGAAATGAGCAGGGTACTTCATCCGCATCTCTTTCTCATCTTGAATATCCGGCAGGATTTCGCCTGCGTTCTTTTCCAAAGCGCGCTGGGCAAACTCGAAGTAGCGCTGCCGAGACAGCTGCAAATTCAATTAGTCCAGCAAAGCATCCGCTTAGCAAAGAGCCTACATCTTCGCCAACTACGATTTGTTGTTGGAAGGATTTCAAGATGATCATGAGGGCAAGCGAGTCCAAAACCTTGAACAAGACTCCCTCGTCTTTGTAACGCCCTCTTTCTGAATACGTCGCCCGGGACTTGGTGGTGACAGGAACAGAGACGGGTTGGAAGATCAGATCCAGTCGGCGGCCGATATTAGGAGGCTGAACGGAAAGTCTCTGCACGAGCAGATTTTGGAACTCGCATATCACGGCTCCAGATCCGTTCGTGACTACAATGTCATACGATCGGGAATCTGGGGGGAAATGCATGTTGAATGCCAGCGTAATCAATTATGCATAACGAACCTGGGGACCAGAATCGACGTCGTATATGGGAGAACCAATTCCCAGAACCGGGAACATTATGGTAGACGAATCTGCCAAGTTTTGACGGCAGATACATCGCCTCGCCGCCGTATTGCTTGGATATGCCCGGGTGAAGCATAATATGCAGGCACGCGTCGAGTGTAGGAGGGTGTAGCCGATATTGGTTTGATCTGGTCGTATGGATCAGGTACAACGGAGGAAAGGATACCTACTACCCACGATTCTTCTAGAGATGGGCCCCGAACCTCAGCGATGACCTCAGTTGGACCCCCGTGGCATCGGAGTACATTTTGAAATGCCGGGCCAAAGGTAGCGAATGGTTGGAGCGATTCGTAAAAGCCTTCGTAGAGTCAGCAAATACAAGAGGCGCAGTGAGAGCTTTTACCTTGCATTTCCAATCGAGGCAGTCGATCCCAAATTGATTTCAAGTCCACGGATTTTGCGGATTTGACTGGGAGACAATCCATGAGCCCGCGAGAATGTTCTCTGCCCGTCTCCGTCTGGGGCAAAAAGTTTAGCTACATTACCCAGCACCGACTGAATATTGTACATACCGAACCGACTGGGACGGCACCCATAGACTTGAGAGACCAGTTGCATCCCGAGCGCTCGAGGATCATGCGCGTCGAATTTCTTCCTGATAAAGAGTAAACTGAGAGAAACTCTATGTCCCACAGAAAAGTTGCGCCGCCTTCCAGAAGCTGCCAAAACATCATCAAATGTAACGTCGTCCGAGGACTATGGACGCACGATCTCGATGACGGCCGTAGCCGGGAGAATAGGTTCCCCTGTGCTTCATTTAATGTCTCGCCAATGACAGGTCGAGATCGACGTACCATTGATAACATGTTGAGCCAGTAAGGGATGCGTCAGCTCGTTCATTGGAACGTTGCCAGAGAGTGGGCCATTGGCCGCTGTGGTGGGATGAATGTCTGACCGCTGCGTCTTGGGGGACGCGATGGATCGGGACACCAAAGGGTGGTCAATAAATGATGGCTTATAAACAGAAGCACCGTAAAGTCCGCTAAGGTCGCAGGAATTGTACCCAAGAAGGGTGATTCGAGCTAATGTCTCCGTGAACAGCGTTTGTTCATCGGTGAACCCACGATCAGCGTTCGTTGCCGAACCGCGACGCATTGGGCACAACACCGACTTCTCGGAGATGCCGTGGGGATAAATTAAAGAAGAGAGGACTGCGTGACAGGAGAGTTCGAGAAAAATGGGATCACAATCGATGTGGAAATTCAGCAAGCTTGAAATCGCAGGGCTAAACAGCACAGGGTTTCGACAGTTGTCCCAGAAATACGCCGGGGAAAATTCATCGACAAGCGCCTTCCCAGTGCACGTGGAAAACACTGGGATCTGGGGGACGTGTGGGCCGGGATAACGAGCGAATATCTCGGACATCCGAGACAAATAATCGATTTTGATCTTGTCCATGAAAGACGAATGCCCCGGAACCATGGTTCGAATTCTCTGAGCAAAGATTCCTTGTGCCCGAGCAAAAGTGATGGCTTCCTCCAGGAGCTCTGCAGACCCGGAGAGTGCCACTGAGTCCGGTGAATTGAAGCAGGAAATTTCGAGGGTGCCGGAAATCGCGGAGATAATCTCCTTCGCCACGGCGGCGTCGCACGCCAACGAGGCCATCCCAAGATCAGCGCTCTCCGTGGCCGTCATTGCCTGGCCACGAGCAATCGCGATTTCCAAAGCCATCGCCTTGGATCCCGCGCCGGACGCATAGAGTATAGCTGTCTCACCTGCCGAATGTCCGGCGAGTGAGCTGGGAGGGATTCCGACGGAAACCAAGAGATCGAACAGAGCCATTTGCAGCATGGCGATAGAGGATACCGTGATGGTTACGGGCCAACCCGTGGGCGAGAGCACTATCGACCGGGGGGAGGCAGAGGAGACGAAGAGACCAGTTGTTTCCACCAGCGATACACCGACTACTCGACGATAAACATCGTCGAGTTCAAGAATGGTCGATTTGAAGACTGGGAAAGCGGCGAATAATCCCCGGCCCATATCCAAGTTCTGAGGGCCCTGGCCGCTAAATATGAAGGCGACAGGAGGAGGCGACGTTGGAACGAGCGTCGCTGGAGGAATTTCCGCGTCCGAGCGAAGCGGCAGGGTGAAGTAGGTTCTCCATGGGAGCTGCCTGGCGCGACGAGACAGGGTAACTGCGCAAGAACGCATGGTTTCGATGCTGGATATATTCGCGTCGCGGATGCTATTGCAGATATGGACGACGGCCTTGGGCGATAGGCCACCTACGACGAGTGTAACGGCACCATTCTCAGCGGGTTGGATGCGTGGGATATCTCGAGCTGGAGGAGACTCGATGACCACATGGCCCGTAGAGCCACCAATACCCGCTCCAGAAAGGGAGATGGTGGATCGACCGGAAACGGAGCGGCATCCAAGCGGTGTCAGCTCTGTGGGGACACGCAGTCGATATTTTTCCCAGTCTATCGCGGGGGAGGGTACAGAGAGGTTCACAGTAGGTGGTATAGTTTTGTTTTCAAGAATTAGGCAAGCCTTCAGCAGAGAAACAAGAAAAGCGGCAGCCTCGAGGTGACTACCAAATACGTCAGCCACCACGTTAGAAGTCTAATACTAAGGCCGCAGTACTCACCCGACATTGCCTTTCACAGTTCCGACATCAAGATACGCAGATCGAGCAAAGACTTCGCCAGCAGCATTTGCTTCGATGGGGTCACCAACAGAAGTGCCTGATGATGATGGTTTGAAGTCAGTTGGGGAAGTCCCGTGCCATCAAATCGCGCACCCGTGATGTGCAGCTCGGCAAAATCGGCATCGGTTACCTCTCTTCCCGCGCGCACGTAAGCCATCTCAATGCATTCTTTCTGAGCCCAAGCACTGGGAACGTTGAGGGGCATTCGTGATCCGGCGCAATTGATGGCGGATCCCAAAATCTATAAGGGTAAGTTGAACTTAGGATCGCGTGTAGTGAACAACACTCACGACCGAGTAGACATAGTCATTGTCTCGGAGGGCATCCTCCAATGGCTTTAAAACCACCACTACGGCACCTTCCCCCCGGGAAAAACTGCACAAACAATTCAGAGTCCTGGAAATCAAAATGAATTCGGAGCTCACCCATCGGCACCAGCGTCGAATGGTTTGGTTATTCCGTCTGGGCTGAGAACACCTCCGAGTACATAGTTATTCCACTCTGCGAGTCTTCCATACCTCTCAGCTGTCGCAGCAAAATTGGTCGATCAGACTCACTCTCTATTAATCTGAGCGGCCCCCACCAACGCTGTCTTGCAGTCTCCTGCTTCTATGGCCCGGATTGCGAGATGAAGCGCGGTAAGGGAGGAACTGCATGCTGTGTCGAGTTGCAGTGAAGGGCCGGTGATGTCCAACACGTATGAAATTCTATTTGCCAATGCACTGGGTGCGGATGCGAAACTGCCCTCCGTGCTAATGGCCCCTTAATTCAGCGAGGTAATGAGAAACATGGCGTATCAATGTAAAGAAATGTTCTCACCGCAACCTCAAAATTGCCTATACCGCTCATGAAACATCCAACCTTTTTGCTACGGTAATTGATGCCAGAGTCCAACAAAGCCTCAAACGACAGTTCCATCAACCGCCGTGCCGTGAAAGGCATCACCCGCGCGTCCTTCGTACTGATTCCGAAAGCAACCGAGTCCAAACGGTCGTGAGCTTTCAAAAATGCGCCTCGGGCTGGTAACCCCAATTTGTCTCGCACACCACCAAACCTGAGGTGTCGTTAGCCAAATAAATAAACATCAGAGATTTACACGTACTTGCTGTCGCTGAATATTTCGGGACTCAGTGGCTGGGAGCCCTGGCCCTTCTCAAGGAGGAAGTCCCAAAATGTCCGGTAGCTCAGGTCCTGATTAGAGAAATCTCCAGATGGGAGCTGTGCCGCAACCCCAACCTCCGGTGGATATTCACTGCGAATTTCCGCACGCAAATTCAAGGGACTTACAATAGCAATCTTCGTTTGCTGAGCTGTTACCGTCATTGTTGCGTCCGATGAGTGCGCATGGGACTCTCCTTCCACACTTCATATATAAGTGTATCCTGGGGCCACCGTGTTAGTTGAGATTGCAACGCGGGAAAAAAAGGACAGGAATACCGAGCCCAAGATGATCAAGCTGCGGGGATTCCTAGGTCAATATCAGTCAAAAGCAGCTTGATGTTGAGCTGGTGCGCGGTCAAAGGAAGATCATCAACACCCGATAATTGGCTTCTGCACGCCGTAGAAGCTCGGCTCTCGATGGTCCAGCCCACGGAAATTTTGGGAACGGAATCACGGCGAAACGGACGTCGATTGCATCTATCCTCTTGTTGGTTGGCGACTCATTAGAGAGCGGTGGAATGGAGGTGACCAGTCAATTGGCAGCGCTCGAAATCCGATTCCGCCTGGCTTCGGCGGTGTTCTTAATTTCTCAACGCTGTGGAGTTGTTTCTGCCCGGGAGAGGGAGTCGATGAATTGAAGAAGTCGAAAAGTGTGTCTTTGTGTTCTCTGCGATGGGTACCGCATGACTGCTCTTGATATGCACTGCATTCAGCCACCAAGAGGCACGCGATCTCCGGATCTTGGAAAACATTCCCCCGACCATAAGCCCTTGGAACCTCTCCGCAATATTCGTGCGGGACCGGAGCCGCACAACATTCACGTCTAGATGCTCCAGAAATCGAGCTTCGACTTCAGCTGGATTCATCCCGAATCCCTTGGCCTTCATAAAATCCTAGACACCGTATTTCAGACCGAAACAAAACAGATAATGCTCAACGGACATTGCTGCGTTGAATAACATATATTTCATCGTTGTCGTCGAAATACACCTCTTCACCGGTACGTAGCCAACTGAGTGCACCAATCAGACTCCCTAGATTTCACATAAGTGGAAAGTATACCTGCCTATCTAGATTGGAAATATAAGTGAATATGCCAACAAAGCCAGGAAACTCACGACAAGACTCTACGGACTTGACCAACTTGAAGGTAACCAATTTCCCACCGTCTAGTATCCAGAAGATGATCATGATGGTAGGTAGGTAGGCCAGTGAATTGTAACAGCGCTTCTCTAGAAATCCAATACAATTCCTTATGCTTAGCGTGCCTCAATTTCCCTCGCAAAATTTCTGGTATGAGAGTTGCCAACTATATGATAGGTTTCAAGTGCCGCACTGCGGTTTGTTTGTTTGACAGCTGTGTGATTTCATTGTGGTGAAAAATACCTCCGCCGTGTGGGAACGGTGGTCTTCCAAATTTGATTGACTTCTCCGATATTAGAAGGCCGTTCACCAAAGATGCGTATCATAGATTGGATTCCCAGTCAAATCGGTCATGCTGAGGTCTGCTCAGATGTGCTGATATAGAATCTAGTCCAGAAAGGAAGCCGTGATGTGTATGCTTCAAATCATGGTTCTTCCTGATTCGTTCTCAGCAGACCCTAGCATGACCACTTTTCACTGGGCTTGATTGGTGGGCTCCAATCATTTGTTCCGCGGGCGCAGCATTTTAAATGCAAGTACCATCTAGAAACAGAAATCGTTAGGCTGTGAACCCCCACACTTGCAGAATGTCTGCTCCGGGTCCGCCAGTTATCCCAGCTCTTCACGACACTATTGGCGCCGTCCAAATCGGCGCTGTCGTGGGTACCTACCTGTTCGGCATCGAGACACTCCAGGCTTATTATTATTTCCGCCATTATCCAACTGACGGTAAATGGCTGAAGTTAATGGTATGTACTGACGTCGGAAAATTTGTGCTGGTTCAATACTCAACGGTCCCAAGGTTGTCGCAATTTGGTGGGGTTATTCAACACCTCTTGATATCTCGTTGCTCATATCACACATCTAGGGTTTTTGAGCTCGGCCATACCATTTCTGTTTGGCACGCAGTGAGCTAGCATCGCAATACCGAGTCGGGTCACCCTGAAACATAAATTCAGAATTACGAGCTCACCGTAACATTTTACTGCCAGCCCCAGCATCTTGAGGTCCCTCCCTACTCCCTCGAGATGTCAATCATATTCGCTGCACTTGTGAACGTGATGGTCCAGGCAAGTTGAATTTTGTCACTGATTCATTTCACGAATACTGATCAACATTGTATGTAGATGTTTTTTGCGAATCGCATTCGAGTCTTGTCTGGGAAATGGCTCATCCCAATCTTCTGCTGGACCTTGGCAATCCTGCGCTTCATCGCCAACTGTGCCTTGTTCGGCGTCCAGTGGGCAAACCCAAATGTTACTACGATGGAGACTAGATTTAAATGGCTGCAGTCGACGACTCTCGCGATTGCCATGGTCGCCGACATCACAATTGCTCTTTCGATGTGCTACTGGCTGTGGAAAATTCGCCAGTCCAGGTTTAAGAGGTGCTTGTCGTGCGACAGTTATTATGTCCGTCTGACATTGGTACAGAACGAATATGATAGTGGATGCACTCCTCATCTGGTCTCTCGGTGAGATTTGCGCTCTTTGCTGTGTTGCGCTCTCTGCTGTGTCCCAACACATTCTGAATCCTATAATTCAGAAACGGGGACTGTCACAAGGTTGGCTCCCAATTGCGAATTTCTCTGGTTGGGTTTCTGAAATGTGGAACAGTACAGCGAGTGGCGCTGAGCTCATTCTGGTACCGTGCTCTCGCCGTTGTCCCATTGCATATACTTACTGGATCCCCCAGTTCCTGGCGCGAAATGATCGTGAGTGGAGGAACGTGTGTTGACACATTATAATGAACACTTTTTTGCGCCCAGTCTCTTGGTTTCCCTTCTTCCTTTTGCAAGCCAAATGTGAGGCACTTCGTACTCATGTCCGCATATTGCTGATAAACCACCAGTATACGCGAACTCGCTCCTTGTATCGTGAGCTTCGAAACCTACATATTCTGGGCATGGTCCTGAGTAGGCCGATAGGCTCAATGTCCGCGAACAATTCCGTTCGGGACCAAATCTAGTCAACTTAGGGTCCATGTCTGGATCCACAAATCTCGGACGAACTGGTGTGGACGGCACCCGGGTGAGTGCGACTATCTTGTGTAACATGTCGACTGACCCTGATGAACCACAGGCTGTCGGAGGGCCCCAGATGACGGGCGACACCGACACTCTTGTCTTCGCCAAGGTCTCTCCAATCTCAATCCATTACCTTTCATTTCTTAATCTTTTTTACGCTGCCAGGACATCGAAAGTCGCCGTGATCTTTAGTGACTGGTTGGATCCCCGGAGTGTTTATTTTCTATCTGTTTGTTCCCTACATGTTGTCCTCTGCTGAAATTATTATAACCTTATTTATACTTACCGCCCAAAAAATGAGGGAAAAAATATTTGACAACGGCGTCACGGCAACGGAGCCATAGTTCTTGAAAACTGCGACTGGGGAGTCTGACATGGAATTTTGACAAGATCTGGATCCATGCCGCACTCGCTGAATGGCGGTCACCTCCGCGAACCGTTCGAAAAGGGAAAAACATTCTCTTGGCTTCAATGAAGTGAAATGGAAGAGTACGACCCAAGTCGCCAGCGGCGCTCCGACCCATCAAGTCCATCTTTTGGAAGTGTGCCACGATAAGGTCTTGGTAGATATGCCACAAGGTTGTCGGCATGTTACATATGTTTCCTATGAAACACGAGTGAGTTTTAGGGTCTCCTTGGTCATCGGAGGTTCGTCGCAGATCATATATAAAACATCTCTTCCCTTCTCATTCAAACCAAATTCAGACGGCATGTCCACCCCGGCTGATGGCCCAAGGTTCTCGGGCGTGGTTCGGTCAGGCGTGGTTCGGTTCTGATCGAACCATGCGTCCTTCTGGTATGAATCAAGTATAGGTTCGAAAACCGTCGAGACGAGGCCGGATCGGAGTTCAAATACATTTAACTTGATGTTTTGTATATTGCTTACATAACTCACCCTCTTCTGACAACATGTTGACAACCTGCATGATCTCGCGTCACATCGACTGCGGAGATTCCGCGGGTCTCCCAGGATGCCGAATTGGCCTCATCGGTATGCATCGTGTTGTCAATGTACGCAGTGCCTCTGCTGTGACCCCGCCTCACTTATACACTCATGCCCTCGACTTCGTCCAGCTCTCCGGGCGTGATGATACCTGACATTGTTACTCTGAACTCCGAAACTGATCCCTCGGGTCCATTCTACGTCTATGCCCGTCCTGAATCCAGCGAAATCGTCACCATTACACATCTGGAATTTGCTCGCGCCACTCACCGTGCCGCCAATCTCCTGCGTCCAAACGGCGAAGCCCCAGATGGTCGAGTCGTAGCCATCCTTGCGTTGTCGGACACGGTGTTGTATCACGCTACTCTGGTAGGCCTCATGACGGCAAATCTCGTCGTGCGTGCATTTCGTCTCGTGTGGACACGATGTTTTATTGAAAGACAATACTAGCCGTTTCCCATGTCTCCTAGGAATTCAGCAGCTGGGATCTTCCAACTGCTGCGTGCCTCTTCCTGCCACCGCATCGTCGCCACTTGTGTCACCCTAGCACCTGTCTTGGCCGGACTTCAGCAGCACATCGCGGACGTCGAACCTAATTTCGCATTGGATATCGAAGAAATTCCGTCGCTGGCGCAGACTTACCCCAATCTCGGAGCTGAAACCCCGGATTGTTCATTCCAGCCCTATTCGACGCAAGGATCCGCATCACTCGATGACATTGCGCTGTATATGCATTCCTCGGGGAGCTCGGGACTTCCCAAGGCTATTCCTCAGACTCATCGAGCGCTCATGGAATGGGCTTCCTTTCGTACGCTAAATTTTCTTGTTTTGCACCCGCGAATTTTAATCTTTGCCTCCCTATGCAGCCGCGGTGACAGAAACCGTGATTATATCGAGAAGCCCATAGGAAACATGGCACTCCCATCTTTCCATTTGTTCGGCATCGCCTGCCAGCTACTGCAACCACTCTTTGGCATCCACATTGCAGTCTACCCACCGACAGCCACCTCTCCCAGCGCAGTCCCCATCTTCCCCTCCCCCGACAATATCCTTGATCACTCACGCAAAACGAAGTGCAGGTCGCTCACCGCGGTGCCCGCCTTCTTGGCTGCGTGGTTGCAGTCTCCCCTCGCCATTGCGTACCTGAAATCCCTGCATACTGTCGTGAGCAATCAGTCCACCCAGTTTCGCATTGTGCTTCGCCTCATTACGCTGCAATAGGTCTGGTCGGGCGGCTCGCTTCCTCAGCGAACCGGGGACGCTCTGGTAGAGGCAGGTATACACCTCATGGCGGTGTATGGCGCCACCGAATTTGGCCCGATTTCCACTGTGATTCCGTGGAGGGGGACGCCAAGGAGTGGGCGTGGTTCCGAGTTTCAGACCTGGTGAAAGTGCGGTGGGTTCCACAGGGTGACGGGACATTTGAAGGCCAGATTCTGGTATGTTTTTTTTTGTTTTCCGGCCGTTATGCGTTGGCTTATGATTTGGCCTTTCTCCCGCAGACTTGGGAGAAACACACTCCGATGGTGGAAAATTTGAACGACGTCAGAGGCTACGCGACATCCGACCTATTCATAAATCACCCTGAGAAGAAACATTTGTGGAAAGTGTAAGTCTGCGATAATCTACTTGAAGAAAATCCTAACCGAGGCTCAGCGTTGGGCGCGTTGACGACGTGATTGTCCACACATCTGGAGAGAAGACGGTACCCGGGCCCATAGAAGATATCGTCGCGAGCAGTCCGTAGTGCGTTTCATTCATTTCTTCCCGTTTCCAAACCAGCTGAGATGGACAAAACACAGCGTCGCCGGAGTTGTGATGTTCGGGAGTGGACGCCCACAGGCAGGCATCCTGATCGAGACACCCCGTACTCTACAAATCGATGTTCAGAATATCGGCCAACTTGCGGAACTCCGCAATAAAATCTGGTATGTAAAATCTTCCTTCGATGCTTGAGGCCGCCTAAACTGACCGTATTCATCTGGTGCAAGGCCAATGATTGAACAGGCGAACGACATCGCACCGGCGTTTAGTCGGATTTTCAAGGAGATGATCTTATTCACGTCCCCAGACAAACCCTTACCCCGCGCGGGGAAAGGGACAGTTCTGCGCAAGGCTGCGATAGCTCTGTATGCATCGGAGATCGACTCGATGTATGTTAAACATTAACACACCGTATTGCTCAAACCCATAAGTGGCAGATATAACACTGTTGAAGAAGAAATCGGTGCAATTAGTTTAATCGAGCCTCCTGTGGCATGGGAGGCTGCCGCCATTCGAGAGTGGCTGCTCGAGCTTGCCATGAACCTCTGCAATTCCACGACAATATCTCCCGCTGTGGATCTTTTCCAACAGGGATTTGATAGGTTCGAATTATTCGTTCGACCCGTGAATGCGCTGACTATTAGTTAGTTTGACTGCCACTATTTTCCGGCTCCATCTCATGAGGGCTCTACGTTCCCGAAAGGCCACACACGCAGCGGATTCCATTGCGCAGAATCTAATCTATTCTCATCCCACAATCGCACAGTTATCTGGTTACCTGGAAGGTTTGGTCAGTGGGACTGTGACGCCCACCGCGGACGATTCGGGACTTCAAATGGAAAATTTGATCGCCAAGTATACCTCAACTTTCGAATCGACCTCCCCCAACACAAACACTTCCCCAGATGCGAAAGTCGTCCTCTTCACCGGATCTACGGGAAATCTCGGGTCTCATATCCTCGCGTCGCTTTTGAAGGACGAACGGGTGCGCAAGATATACGCATTCAATCGCTCGGCTGCGACCCCGGGCCGCACCCTCGCTGAGCGGCACTCGGACATCTTCAGCCAAAGGGGGCTCGATGCGCGGCTTCTAACGTCCTCGAAGCTCGTGCTTCTGGAAGGTCAGCTAGCTGAGAAAGATGATCTCGGGTTGGAGGCGCCACTTTACGACGAAGTGCACATCTATCTATATTTTGTGGTCCTCTTAACTCATTTCTCATCCAGATCCGAAATTCCGTGACACTCATTATCCACACGGCCTGGACGCTGAATTTCAACACATTCCTTGCGGCATTCGAGCCCCACATCTTGGGCACGCGCCGCCTCGTCGACTTCGCGCTGTCAAGCCCCCGCCGTCCGAGATTTCTTTTCACGTCTTCAGTTGCGGCTGCGCAGTTGTGGGATCCCCGCCACGGCCCCTGCCCCGAGGACACCCTCAATGATCCTAGCGTCGCGATGGGGGGATATGGACAGAGCAAGTATGTTGCAGAACAGGTGTATATCGCTCCGTTTCGTGATACGGGCAATGAACTCACCAGATCTTGTAGATCATAGCCAAGAGTAAATTGGGCTCTGCAACATGTCTTCGAATCGGGCAGGTCTGCGGGGCGCTTCCGAAGGGGGCGTGGGCCACCAGCGACTGGGTGCCGATCTTGGTGAAGACGAGTATAACCCTTGGGCAGTTGCCGCTCGCCGAGACGGTGAGTATCCCTTCCATGTCCGAGTGAATATTTGGTAGCTCACTGGATTTTGAATTTAGCTCGTGTCCTGGATCGACTTTGAAACCGTGGCACAAGTATTGATGGACGTCGCTTTTACGTCTGAGCGCGTAGCTAATGTCCTGAACGTGGTGCATCCACGACCCGTCCATTGGAATTTTGTGATGAGCTGCATGCGGGATGTACTCTTGAAGGCGAAGAATGGGTCCAAAGATTTAAAGCTTGTGCCATTCTCTGAGTGGTACGAGGAGTTAGAGGCGTGCGAGGCTCGCGGTGAATATGTCAAAGAAAATCTTGTGCGTGCCTCCTAATCTTCCTCTGCGATTTTTATTAATGCCCCCATCAGCCTGGCCTGAGGCTCCTCGAATTCTTGCGCCACCTAGCTGATTTCTCTGACGACGCTGAATTCGGTGGGATCAATTTCTCCGTGGAAAAGATCCGGGCCCTTAGCCCAGCCATAAACGACGTGAAGAGTATTGCGGAAGAGGACGTAGAGGCGTGGGTGGACTATTGGCACGCCTCTGGATTTATCTGAAGACTGAGAAGTATAATACAGCAAAGAATGGTGTATTATTCGGTCAATGGAGTATGCTTACATTTCAGGAAATTTCAAGATTACAGGAGCGCGATCCGCATGTCCGAGCAGCAGAAAGCATGGAATGATCTTCAGACTCCGCACCTTGTTGAGTCATCTGACAATTGAATACGGTGAATTCGATGTATGTATAGATAGAGTTCCCAATCTCCGATCTACCTCGCAAAATGATCCCTGTCTTCAGAGGCAAAATGAACCGTCAGTTTGGCGTGGCACGTATCGTCGGAAGCGAGGACATCAACTAATTAACCGTTCTTCAACGATTACATCGGCGATTCTTTGTATCTTTTGTGTGCATCTCCATCCGGTGTTTCCCCTTTCTTCTGGCTCTCTCGCCATCCTCTTTCCTCGATGTCACATACTTTCTGCGCAGCTGGATTTCACATCTCAACACACTACCCAGCTGGACAGGTGACGACTCACGCCGCCATGTACGTATCGTGACCGGCGCACAGTTGTTTCCTGACAGGTTGTACTTCATCGCAGTTGCTGTACGGCGCAGCCCAATTCGATTTTTATCAAGCCGGGAGGCCACGTAGACCACGGAAGATCCTCGAGACATAAAAGGCCTGTCTACTCGCTCGGACTGGCAATGGTTCCTCCTTTTTTTCGACCCCGAAATTACTGAGATGGAAATATTCTTCTGGGACTCTGTGTGTCATTGATGGTTAATTCTACATGAAATTGCTTGGCTCTCGCTGGCGTATCATATCTTGCACTGGTCCAAAACTCTTAAACTCATCGAACCCACCTGCGTTGATAATCAATATCGCTTTCCCATCCGCATATGTTCCACCGCCCCTTCGAACTCTCAGCATCTGGTGGTATAATACTTCCGGTGCCGCGCGCGCACCAGGTTCCCTTCCTCTGCGTCGAACCCTCAGGCGGCACCAATTTTCCTGATGATCTCCTTGGTTGAATTACACCGAGCGAACTTCTCCCCAAATTTTGGTGTTCAATGAGTCTGTTCAATTTATGGTCTCCAACCGAATTTGGAATAGCATAACTCGTTTTGGCTTTACTTCGGTTGTCTGCTACTTGAATATAGATTTTTATTCATGACTCTTTTCTTCTTGCGTTTTATTCCGCAGAGAATCTGAGGCTGAGAGAAGCGGAGGTCCATCTTGTTGAACATCTGATGATCATTGTGGCGGTGGCAGCATCGGACACGTGGTCTCCCGTGGCTACAGTAGTTCCTATTGACAGTATTGTCATCCCACAGGCCGCCAACGTGGGAGGCAGAGCAGCTTAATGTCGAATGATGGAAAGTTCGCAGCCTCGCACATGGTAATTTCCGTGGGCCTCTTGCTACCTTCTCAGGCCCAGGCTTGTGAATTGACTCGAAGGTTTTCGAAGATCACTGATTCACGCGACGTGTCGCACAGGCTGGTGGCTACTATTTCTGCGTGTATAGAATTCGCAACATCTTCGCCACGTCCGCCGTCTTCTCCGGCCCATCCTGGATCGAACTGTGGTTCTACGAATATATGAACGAGATCTTATTGTCCCGCGACCCACCAGATTTTAGCAAGTTTGATGTCGTTACGATTTTGCTACTGTTCTTTTATAATACGAAAGTCGTAAGACGGTCTTCACGTGCTGATGCCGGCCCGAGCCTCACCGGACAGCGTTCCCTCCCAATTTTCTCCTTCCCTCCATTCCCATTCTCGCAACTCACAGCAAATAGCATGAAAAACACAATATATTCAAGGTATAGAGTATACATATAAGCACTTACGGTTTCCATTGTCCGAAAAGAAAGCCGCAAGAAATTTGCAGGAAACATTGATCTCAGGCAGGGGAGCGGACGACTTCTTCAGTTCAGTTCGAGGCCCACAAAGCTCAGTCAAGTTTAATTCATCATTTGTCTTGAATCTTCTTGAATGACCCAGCCAGTTTTAAGTCAGTCCTGGTTGAAGCTTGAAATATTGCTTATAGAGCTGTAACGGACGTGACAGTCACTCCGTCCCCGCCTCGCATATTATTTTCTTTTCTCTTATTTTCATTGCTAACCACCTTCCTTTTATTTCTAGTTTTCTTCGACGCGTCCATCGCGTCCCAACATTCCTTCAACTCTGTTTCCGTTCGTGGAGTGCATCATTGATGAGATCATAATTAGCACTGCCACCCCTTACTAGTATATAAAGCCGCTGTCGTATTTACGGTTCTTTGGGGTGAATCCTACACTTACAACAGTTATTTGTGTTCGGTTCGCTCAACCTCTTGTGTGGCGGATCTCGCTTCCCTGCGCATTCGTCACAAGAGCTGGTTGGGTCGTCATTCTTGGTGTCTTGACCCTTGCGCAGACTTGAGGATAAGAATATAGTCTCTTGATTCAACAGGAAGGGATTTGGGACGCGTTTGGAGCGCAGCCGCCGCCGTGAGCGGAAGGTGGCTTGTGATGTCTTGACGCTCCCACACGGCGCGGGAGTATTTGCAGGTATTAGGGGAAGGGTGTATCAAAGGTCCAACTTGAACAAATGCCCCAAGAAAGAGCAAGGAGGAGGGCCACTGAAGGGCCGCCGTACAGCAGGGGCAGCGGGCGAGTTGGTGGGAGTGGACAAGATGTGGTGATGGCAACTCGAACCACAAACAAACTGCAAACAAGCCGGGAACGAATGTCGAAAATGCCTTAGAAACGGGAGACCATCAAGTTCCCATCAAACCTGGTGGAGCCTGGTGGCCGGATAATATTGAGAAATCGTAAAACGTGAACGAAGAAATCGTAAGATGAGCCATGTTGCGATTTTCATCATATCGAATCACGAATATCGTAAGATCGCAATTACGAAAATCGTAACTCTTACAATCCCAGCTTTTCATAAAAATACCACTCTCGGGAGAAGGCTGATGCTGATGACATCTTTGGCGCTCACAGAAAGAGAAGACATGGAGTTCTAGGAGATGCAAATCCGACGTCGTTGGCAGCTGCACACTTGGGCAGGGGGTTACATGTTTTTTCCACTGGCAGATTTAGCACCCAATCCTTGAAATACAGAGGTTGTGGCAAGGGTTGTGGGCCTTGTGGTACGTTCGAAGATTCGAACATATCCATCTTCTCCGACCGCGTTCGATTGTTGATCAAACTGATTCAGTATTACAGCAACATCTGGTGTCCGCATGGCACAAGCATGCCAGCAGGCTTGAAGAATTCGAGGATATGGAGCTCCGAGTCCGCTGGGTGTTTGACGCTGTGACGCTGATGCGCTGCAGTTGGCACTGCAGTAGTGTGGATCTATCATTACAATTTCCTCGCCGATTACCTCAACTCCAATCCGGCCGCGCTTCGGCAATTTTGCGCCGAACCAGCCCGAAACCTCGGGGCCTCGGAGCGAACCGAAACGGTGGCATTCTTCAGAAGCAGATGTGACCGCGGTTTACTCGCGAATGCCTTGACTGCTTGCCCATCCTCCTCGTCCTGTCAGCGTCGTTGGTAGATATGGTTCCTAGCACGCCGCCGTCTCCTTCAAACGAAGAAATCAAGGAACACGAAATGCCTCGACTCCAACCGGTCAGCAAACCCAAGCAGACGAGAGAAGAGGACGAGCACGTCATCCCCCACAACAACATGCCTCTCGTTTTCACCTCGTTGATGTTGGCGGCATTCCTGGTACGTCGCCTCACCGTTGTATTGATTGGTCGTTGATCATGACGCAAAGGCTGCCCTCGACCAAACCATGTATGTTCTGTATCGAGAACAAGACGTTTGACGCGATTTCCCCGATTTTAGTGTGTCCACCGCTTTACCCACTATTGTCGCGGAACTAGGAGGGGGAACGATTATTCCTGGGTCGGAAGGTCCTCACTCCTTCGGGGTTTATACAGTGGATTAATTTTGGGATCGCTGTTCTTTCCAGTGCCTACCTCATCGCGGCTGCGGCTTTGAGCCCTGCATATGGAAAGCTTTCAGACATATTTGGTCGCAAGAAAGTGTTTTACCCATCGATCTTGATTTTCCTCGTGCGCGCATTAGTTCTTCGACATCAGTTATTAGTTCAAGCGGAGTACCACAGGTTGGCTCGGCACTTTGTGGGGCAGCCAAATCAATGACTTGGCTTGTTTTGGCCCGGACGTTGCAGGGCATTGGTGGCGGAGGTACATTTTCTATCCTGTCCTCCTGAAGTGACTAATATTCAGCAGGTATCCAACAAATGGTCTTGATCGTGATAGGAGATATAGTTTCGTTAGAAGAGTAAACCCCCTCGTGCCATGGCTATATGCTATGTCTCTGATTTTAAATATAGCCGAGGCAAATACGCTTCATCCAACGGTGCGATGTGGGGGATCGCTAGGTGAGACTGCTCATCTGACGTGCGGCGCCTCAGCGATCACTAGTTAATTTTTTGACCAGTGTTGTCGGGCCTTTAGTCGGAGGGGTACGTCGACTCTTTATACCCACAGAGCAGCAACATAAATCTCCCAATTTTGACTAGGCTTTGGCGGATCATGCAACATGGCGTTGGTACGGTCCCGCACTCCATTTCACTGCAGCCGGCTGATTCCATTGCGCAGGTGCTTCTGGATCAATTTGTATGTTTCCCTAGTGAATGATCGGCCCATCTCCAAGTCTGAAACATTTCCCCAGGCCAACCGGCGGTGTTGCCGGGATCCTCCTCTTTTCTTCCTGAACCTCAATCCGCACCACAGCAAGACAATGGGGCAACTTGTTCGCGAGTTTGATTTCGGAGGGCTCTTCCTGCTTGTCGGTGGCGTTGTATGCTTGCTCCTTGGTTTCAACCAGAGTCAATTTGGCTGTAGGTGGACGGTTTTTCGGAGCAGTAGTAATCATTCTGAACTGCAGTCAGGGGACAGTGCCGCTACAATTGCTCTTCTTGTCGTCGGCTTCGTGACCATTCTTCTTGGAGTGGCCTTCGAGATGTGGACTAGCCGATCTCCCATAATCCCTCCACGGCTGTTTAGAGTGAGCTCTTCGTGGAATCCACATCAACTTTCTTAACACCCAGAGCAACAGACACGGACGACGGGATTGATATTTTTCAACCGTCTTTTTACATTCCTTCGCGTTCTACTCCGGTGTGTTGTCTCTTCCGGAGCCAAAGCGAAGCTTGATGTACCGGCAGTTGCCTTCTACCTCCCCTTGTACTTCCAGATCCGGGGAGCCTCGCCGACAAGATCGGGGGTCTTGTGAGTCAACTACGGGCAGAGTCCCCAAAATTGAACCTTGCTACAGAATCATTCCATTCGCGCTGTTCACCTCGGTGACGTCGGGCCTTGGAGGTTTTGCAGTGACTAAGATGGGTGTTTACCGGTAAGTCTTGATATTTCCCCTACAACATATATTTAATCGATTTTCAGGCCTGCAATTTGGGTATCTTTTGTAAGCGAGCAAATATTTGGACAGTCACCGAAGATGGACTAATCTGTTAATTTCGTGCAGGCCATTATGGCCGTTGGATATGGTCTGATGATCATGCTGGACGAGCAGACATCGCTGTACGCTATACATTTACCTCCTCTTCACGCATTCCTTGACCCCCGCCTCAGTGCGCTTGAAATAATATACACAGCCATCGCTGGTCTGGGTGCGGGCGGTTTTTTCCTCCCGCCTTTGATTGGTCTGCAAGCAGCGATGCCGGTGAAAGACATGGCCACGAGCTCAACGACCTTCGGACTAGTCAGGTGAGGTAGATAGCAGAATTTATCCATATTCTGATAATAACTCACCAGGTTGCTTGGATCCACCATTGGCATATCTGCGGGGCAGGCTATTTGGGCTGGGGTGAGCACACATGCGGCGTTTGGCAGATCGAAGATGATATTCAACCTGTCACCCTCAGGTGCTTAGAACACGGCTTTCCAAGATCCCGAACTTGACACTGGACCTCTCGGGTTCAGCGCTGGAGGATAGCGTGCGCAAGATCCAAAGTATCGAGGTATGGTACAACCGTTATAATCCGGACATAGATCTCATCTTCAATGTCAAGCCCGAAGCGTTCAGACAACAGGTTCTTCATGCTTACACGAAAAGTGTCTCAGCGATCTGGCTTGTGAACACGCCAATCATCTGTGTCTGCTTCGTCGCAGGTCCGTCTGAGATGCTTTCAAACAACCGCTTTCAGCTGAGAGAACTTTTTAGCGCTTTTCCTGAAAGAGTACAGCTTGAAGCGCAAAATAATTCATGCAGGGAACAAAACGACGGAGGAAGTGGTTGATCTGGAAGGTGGCTCGTCAAAAGAGAGGGCGGAGGAGGGAGGGTAAATACGACGTCCTGATGATGTTGTCACTACGCTCCGAAATTTCATCATCTCTTGACATTAATGTCGCCGCTGGACTAGCGACAACTCACGATGAACCCCTCGCCCTTCCCTGGTTAAATCTCCCATTAAATTTTGTGTTCTCTGGGATTTACAGCTGTTTGCAAAACTAATGACACTCGGCTAAAAATAGTTGAAAGACAGCATTTTTGATGCAACAGATTGCCGAGCTCGTTTCTCGCTCATTTCTCAACGGATTTGGTTGAGAGTGAGCGCGTTCGAAAGCGGGTAAGCGGGGCTTTTATATAATGTCCTACTCGCCAAGTGAGTTGCGTAATTTGGGTGTTCAAAAACTCCGGCTGTCTGGTTCTTGTTGGCTGCGGCTCCGCCCCGCCAAAATCTTGATCACAAATATACCAAATGCGGTATCTCGCGCGTTATGAGATTTTAAACTCCGATCGACCGGTCTGTCTATCGACAGCATTCATAGACAGACGGTCACCGGTCTATCATTGGTACCTCAGACCTTCCGTCGTCCTCATGGGAGAGTTTATATCTGCACCGGGGCAAGGGGGATCGGTATGACTGCACCCCAGGAGGCTACGAAAGCATTACGTAGGGTACCTTCAAGGTGGGTTTTCGTGTATGAGTAAAACCCACCTAGAAGGTCCCGAGGAGGTGTAGCCTCCGGCTTCTATTAGTAATGTTCCCATTTGGGAAGCACTGCCATCTGCGCTCATTGGGCGGGCCCTCCGCCTACGCCATCATTTTCAACCAAATGCGGTAATTGCGATTCTAAATTGCCGCCGTTCGGTAGCCTCCGCGATGCCGATAGCCCAGCTGAAAATTTGCTCACATGGCACTAGTTTTGGTCCAAATATCTTGAGTAATATTTTTGTCCTGAATAAATAGCCGTATCTAAAGTGGCTTCCAGTTTTCTTATTTGCGTAGCCTCCGCAGCGCTCCGTACATGGATCACAGTTATTCCTTAGGCTTGCATCTGTATCTCTGGGCTACCAATATTGCTTTACAAATATTATCATCCTGAATAAATGGTCGTATCTAAAGTGGCTTCCAGTTTTCTTATTTGCATAGACTCCGCAATGCTTCGCACATGGCTCACAGCTGCTCCTTAGGGTTACATCTGCATCTCTACTGCATGGCTTTGCAAATATTTCCATCCTGAATAAATAGTCATATCTAAAGTGGCTTCCAGTTTTCTTATTTGCATAGCCTCCGCAATGCTCTGCACATGGCTCACAACTGCTCCTTAGGGTTGCATCTGCATCTCCGGCCTACCGCATGGCTTTGCAAATATTTACATCTTGAATAAATGGTCATATCTGATTTGGCTTCCAGTTTTATTTATTTGCGTAGCCTCTGCAACGCTCCGAACACGGCTCACGGCTGCTCCTTAGGGTTGCATCTGCATCTCTGGGCTACCGCATGGCTTTGCGGATATTAGCCTGTTTGCGATGCAGCCATTCGAGCCATCTGATGGCTGTTTGGCGTTGCGCAAACTGATGGCTAATGGCTCGAATGGCTGAATAAAATAAAGTCAGTGTATGCTCTTTTCTGCTAGAAAGAGTGTCAATGGGTGTGTTATCACACGTGGAGCATAAGGAATGCCCCTAGACTGCATGAAACCTCCAGATTCAAGACCATTAACTATTTTGGGCCTACAATCTGGCTGTTATATATGTGAGTGGGACTGATCACCCATACATGAGCTGAATGACTCAGAGGCAACTCAATGACTCCAAAAATATGGGCAAGTATCGAAGCCATTTGAGCCATTAGCCATCAATTTGCGCAATGCCAAACAGCCATCAGATGGCTCGAATGGCTGCATCGCAAACTCTCTATTTACATCTTGAATAAATGGTCGTATCTGATTTGGCTTCCAGTTTTTCTATTTGCGTAGCCTCCGCAACGCTCTGCACATGGCTCACAGCTGCTCCTTAGGGTTGCATCTGCACCTCTGGGCTACCACTATGGCTTTACAAATTTTCTGGTCGTCATTCTGACCTGGAAAAGGTACTTATTCATCATGTTACTTGGGGGAAGCCTCTGCAACACTCCGCGGCACTTGCCTGCAGTGTTTTCTGTTCAAAAATATAGCTGTTGTCATTCTGAGCGGGCACAGGCCCTTGTAGTATGCATTACTCGACCATCTGCCCCACCTACTCGCAACCATAACAATTGACACTGCTGTTTTTCCGTTAAACAATATTGCATATTCTGTTGACCCAGAATAGGTACATCCTGATACTTATTCAATTGATTGGAGCCTCCACGAGCCTCAGTGGCCCTGACCTGCAACCGCCTATCAGTCGGCACTGCCATTTTCTGTTCAAAAATATAGAGACTATTGCACTGCCCTGGAGCAGGCACTTGTGATACATATGTGCTGCCACTTAGCTGGACTCTGTGACTCTCTGCAACACCTCGCTACAGCCACCGTTAATTGATTTGCACTGCTATTTTTCTGTTGAATAATGCACTAGCTTTAATTGATTTGCACAGCTAATTTTCTGTTGAACAATGCACTGGCTATTCTTCTGACTGAGCAGGTATTCATAATGCGTAGTGTTTCCTGGCTGGAGCTTCGGTGATCTGTTATTCCGTTGAAGCCTCCGCAATCCTTAATACAAGATGAAGGAATTGCACCCATTCAGTCCTTTGCGCAGGACATGGACTATATGGACATCTGCCATAGAGGTTCTACACTGCGTGAACATCAAGGATGTTGAGACTGGCTTTATAGGTCAAAATGGATAAGTGGTTGCATTTATAAAGATTTGGCGGAGGCTCTACCAAGACCTCTGCAGCAAGCATTTTTCCGTATTTTCCACTGGGTAATCTCTTGTTTTTACCTGGTAAGCTTGAAAAATGTTGGATCAACACTGCTCAATAATATGAGCAGGGTAAGTAACAAAAATTACCCTCCAGCACAGCAGAACACTGATTTTCACAGTTTTCTCCCAACTGTTCGGCCTCCTACCGAGTCAAACACAATAAAGGGGCATCTAAATACATGCTTGAAGGCTTCTAGAGGCAATCATGAGAGTTTGGGGTGGCTAGAATATTTAGCAATGTCAAGAACTTGGAATTTCAACTATATGCCTGTGTTTCAATTGCGAAACTTGGTTCAACTTGAACGCTTTTTGTGCACCTTTCTGAAATTCTTGGAAACCCCCAAGGTTTTTGTTATAGTCCCCATGGGGCATATCCAGAAGGGTTTTCGACGATTTTTAGGGATTTTTAGGTTGAGTATTGAACATACTAGACAAGCCTTTTGTGCGGCTGAGGTTTATTCGGCTTGTGATTGGCTGATCAACTGATGATCAAAACCCCGGGCCGCGATCAAATCACCCTCCGCGCCAGAGATTTGGGCCGTTCAGCGGATTCTTTTCAGAAGTTGCGAGTCATTGAACATCAGAACCAATTAATTCACAGTGTTGAGGACCCAGACATTCCAAGGAATTTTGTGTAGCTTGCAGAGGTAGAGGTTGCAGAGGTTGCAGAGGTGCAGAGGTTACGAATTCTCCGAGTTGCAGAGATTCTTTTCAGAATTTGCGAGTTATTGAACATCAGAACCAATTAATTCACAAAGTGTTAAAGACCCAGAAATTACAAGGAATTTTGTGTAGCTTGCAGGTGAGGTTGCGGAGGTTGCGGAGGTGCAGAGGTTACGAATTCTCCGAGTTGCGGACAAGTTCAACAAGTTGTCGGGCGTGTGTTTCTCACTGGGATTAACTATACGTGCCAAGAAATTTCGTGCAGCTTGCAGAGGTAGAGGTTGTAGAGGTGCAGAGGTTACAAATTCCCCGAGTTGCCGACAAGTTCAACAAGTTGTCAGGTGTGTTTTTCTCACCGGCATTACCTCCACTCTCAAATTCTCAAAGTCCTTCCGATTCAGAGACACCGAAGAGGTTTTTAAAGCCTGCGGAGGTTGAGGTTACCGAGGTTTCGGGGTTAATCAGTAACAGAATAAATAATTTTTGTCCCTGGGTGACATCAACTTGCCACAATTTTTTTTTCGCATGGGGAAGAGGCACAGCCAACTGAAGAGGTTGCCACACAGGCTACGCATTAGCAAAAGTACAAGCTGGAACATCCAATTTTTATAGCCAGTTCGTCGAAAAGGGGCTAAGCTCCAATCCCAAGGACAGAGTGCAGAGCCAGCACTGATTCATGCGGCTGCAGTTAGGTGTGGAGGCTCCACCCAAGTGGTAGCACATATTATGGGTATCTGTTCTGTATTTAAATGACAGCCAGTTCATTTTTGAACAATAATGTAGCACCAGATACCAATGTAACCCTCAGGAGTAGCGGTGAGCTGTGTGTGGAGCACTGCGGAGGCTACACAAATAACAAAACTGGAAGCCACATTAGATACGAATATTTATTCAGGATGAAAATATTTGCAAAGCCATCGGAGATGCAGACACAACCCAAGGAGCAGGTGTAATCCGTGTGCAGAGCATTGCACAAGCTACATCAATAAAAAAACTGGAAGCCACATTAGATACAGCCATTTATTCAGGATGAAAATATTTGTAAAGCCACGGTGGTAGCCCAGAGATGCAGATACAACCCTGAGGAGCAGCTGTGATCCTTTTGCGGAGGTTATACCAATAAAAAACTCGAAGCGGCATTAGATACAACCATTTATTCAGGATGATAATATTTGTAAAGCAATATTGGTAGCCCAGAGATACAGATGCAGCCCTAAGGAGCAGCTGTGAGCCGTTTGCGGAGCATTGCGGACGCTACACCAATGAAAAAACTCGAAGCCACATTAGATACAACCATTTATTCAGCATGATAATATTGCTCGAGATATCTGGGCCAAAACTAGTACTATGTACGCAAATTTCCAGCCAGGCTACAGGCGCCGCGGAGGCTACCGAACGGCGGCAATTTAGAGCCGCAATTACCGCATTTGGTTGAAAATGATGGCGTAGGCGGAGGGCCCGCCCAATGAGCGCAGATGGCAGTGCTTCCCAAATGGGAACATTACTAATAGAAGCCGGAGGCTACACCTCCTCGGGACCTTCTAGGTGGGTTTTACTCATACACGAAAACCCACCTTGAAGGTAATGCGTTCGTAGCCTCCTGGGGTGGACTGCAGGCAGAGCCTTGAAATCTCGATACTCAGAATTATATATCACCGCGAGAGCAAAAAAGAAATCGAACGTTTCGAGATTACGGCCAGACACTGCTGCGAGACGAACGCTCAGAGTTCCCACGCAAGGTGTTAACAAGCCGCACGCGTGCAGGGAGCACCAGGTGTAGCGCGTAAAGTTTAGAATAATGAAACGAGATTGGCGCGCGCGAAAGAAAGATATGAGTTTGAAATGGGGCGAACGCGACAGTCGGCTGATTTTCCGAGTAAGAGACGCGGGCCCGGAGGCGGGGAAGTTGTAATTGCTGGCAGGAGCTGGTATCGGCGTATCTAATGTTGTCTCGGGTCAGGGCTTAGGCCGAAGCCCGACCCAACCCGAACAACACTATCGCACGGCAGATCCGACTCGGAGTTATTGTCTGACAATGTCTGCCCAGTGCCGATTAGGGCTCTGTTTATAATTCCCCGGCCATTTATAAACAATTTTTTAATTTTGGTTTATAAACGGCGTCCCAAAAATGCCGGAAACGGCTCAGAATCGGGGTTTTTGTGCTCCTTCTCAAGTGCTTCAGTGTCTAACGGTTCTTGTGGTCCAAAATGCAGCTCTGCTGCACCAGCAAGGTCGATGTTTGAGCCTAGAAACCATGTACGGGAAAGACAACCACAGTTTTGGTAATGTGCACTGTTTTTTTTTTCGGGGTTTTTTTGAATCTGATCTTCAAATTCCGCCCACTGTTTCCAGAAACCAACCTAAATCGCACCGAAAATATTGCTATTCTGTCCAATTTCATCCAAATTCCAGAGGAATAGGCCTTGCCGAGCACTGCCACCTGAATTAAAAACAGGATGGTTTGGCCCAGGCATTTAAAAACTGGTTTATAAACACCTGTTTAAAACACTGTTTACAAACCGGTCTTATAAACAGAGCCCCAGTGCCGATGGCAACGGTAACACCCGTGCATTGTGTTGTCTCACAAAATGAAGAGCGGGATTTGTAGAGGCGGTGTAACGTCGCCGGAGGCTCAAGATTGGATAAAAACGCATGGGCGGCGAAAAGCGAAACGAGGAATAGGTGTTTGCACATGTTGATTTTAGACGCCGACGGTCTTTCGCTCGCCCAATCGGGAAAGAGGCAGAAAAAAAAATGAGTAATTTAGGAGCGTGGAAGGCAAGGTGGCAGATGAGATCATGATAAGTACGGGGCAGAAAAAAACATACAAGAAGAGAAGTAAAAGGAATTTGGGAGGTAGGTAGGTAAGTGGTGCGAAATGAGGCAGAGACTAGTCCAGTACAGCGCGATGGAATACGAAAGAGCGAGGAGAGGGTGGCGGTAATGCCAGACAGGGCTCGACGGAACGCATTCTGCGATCCCGCAGGTTCGCGGGGTCGTAAACCCCATGTGAATCAGGAGGGGGTGGAAAAGGGCGCCGCGGACAGAAGGTGGGGGGAGCACGACAAGTGTGAATGGGAGGAGCGGGAGTGAAAGGAGGTCGCGCTGTCCCCTTCTTCCCCTGCGAGCCTGCATCCAAATCCCACGAATGTGAATCCCGACAATCCAGGAGGGATGGAAGCCGATCCGGTATCGCTTTGAGCAGCGCAAGCGCAAGCGGGGCTGGGTGGGAAATGCGAGACCAAATGCATTTGCGTTTGCACATGGAGCTAGCGCCGTGCGTGCAGGTGCGGCGGAGGAGTAAGAAAAGGATAGTTCGGCGGGTCCCATGCCATCGCTCCTGTCCTTCCCATACCAAACCAGTGCCGCACAGGAGGAGGGCCGGCACCTCCACAGCGCACTCCCTTCCTCCCGCAACCCTGCGGACCTCGACACCACGAGATCGACGAGGAGGGTCGGTGCGGATCCGCCTGCCCCTCCCGCTGGTAGACCTCCTGCAGCGCCGCGCAACATATGTACTCGTACTCCAGCGCCGCGCCGCGCCGTACGTGCGCTCGCCCGCCCCTGCGCGTATCGCATCCCAAATTACCAAATTAGGAGCGGGAGGTGTGAGCGCCCGACATTCCGCGCGTCGCTGTGACCCTTGCGCACGCGCTGCATCAGCACATGGATCCGCACTTGGATCCGACTCCACGGCAGGCGTGTCTTGGATTTTGACGTAGGCGGTCCAGCTGCTGCGGGGACTGGGACGAGGCGGGGGTGGAGATGGGCGTGCTCTAACGCGGGCTTGCTCTCGAAGGCGATATTGCTTTGGAATGCGCAGGACACGGCGCGGTGCACGTGCGTCTCCATGCGGCGCTGCGGGACTCAGACCCCCCGCGCAGAGAACGCGAGCGCGAACGGGGGCCGGCTCTCGAGCCTCGAGTAGATGTCGAATAGGGGTGGTCGACGAGCGGAGGTCGAGAGCGGAGAGCGGAGGCGGACAATACAGTAGATGTCGTGGGGTGGTGCTCGTAGGAAGAACACATACCACAATGATGCTCGGCGCGCTCCTCACGAAAGATGAGGGAGGATGTGCGCCGGTTCTATCAAGGTGGAGGAGTCTGTGGCCCCGGAAAGGAACGAGCGCGAGATCTGGCCATATGTACGTCGGAAGGAGAGGCGCAATACCTAGCAAGAGATGCAGGCAGGACCGGGAAAGAGGCAATCCAGGATGAGCTAAGCCGCATATCTATACCGTGACCTCAGGAGAGAAGGACGGGGCGGAGGGAGGGCACGTACCTCGCTAGTATGACGGACATTGCGCATTCCGAGCACGCATGCCGACGTTAACGAATATCTTGACGCGGAGAAGAGGTCGAGTGAACTAAATAACGGGGCCGAATGAGTGAAAAGAAAGGACGTATGGGAGAACACCGCGTTACCTCGGGCGTTGAGATAGCGAGAGAAGCGTCCCGCGTTCCGCTTCTGAACGCTTCAAGTGCGCGGAGTTTAGAGGGTGTGGGGGCGGGCGTACTTGGGGGCGAGGCCACACATGGTCTTGCGGAGGGAGGTACAGAGCGCGAGCGCCGTGCTAGGACAGACGGGGAGGCGTACGCGATCGGATGCGAGAGAACACGAGTACGCGAGCGCGGGGAGCACCGCCCATTCGATCGTCCTTGCTATTGTATGCGTAGGTACTAGCCGATCTTGAGCTGACTCGCCAATAATGCGGTTAGTCGACGAGTAGTCGAGTCGAGGGCGCAAAGGCGGAATGCGGAGCGCTCCCAGGTGGGCGGGAGAGCCGCGTGCACGAACTCGGCAGCAAAGACGCGTGCGCTCCCGGCAGGATTAAATGGGCGGATACGGGCACAGCAGAGGAATAGATTTCTAGGAACGAGTGCGCTCCACGGGGGCTATGTCAAGGGGGCACCGGCATTCAAAAAAAAGATATAGGGCCGATTTTATTTTTTCAGACCTCGGGGTCGGACTAACTAACTAACGTAAGGGTTCCCACGCTCCATATATGGTAATAATGCACGTGTTTAGGTTGCCGGACTTCTGTACCCTACCACAAAAGCCTGAATACAAACAACATGACGGATTACAGATACATGAGATATTTTACTCCCCTCCTGAGGTGAAATTCCACAGATCAGAATGCTCAAGTATTGCAGAAGCTTGTGCCAAACAAGACCACAATACATACCATATACGGATGTCTTACGCCAAAACGAATGAACAGCAAATTTACAGGTTCTGACTGCCTGATAGTGTATCAAACATGCTTTGGGTAATACAGGAGTCCATTCCCCCTCATAGTTTGGGTGGTCAAAAAACAATTTTTCCCGCCTGACGGCCGGACTAACTAACCGGCCCTTAGTCGCCGGTTTAAATGCCGGTGCCCCCTTGGGCTATGTCCGCATTCAGCGCCGTCGGGAGAAGCGGCCTGCGAGACCTGAAAAGGACAAGGCATTTGGAGAGGTGCGTGCGAGGCCTGAATGGAATAGACACGAATCCAGGATGAGGTAAAGGACGACGTGTGCACAGCACGTACCTTGTGCCGGAGTCAAGAGGTGAGTGATCGGAAGATCCTGTCCTTTGATGTGGCCACGCGAGCGAGAGATTTGTAAGCGCCGATCATTTCGCGGCCGCTCGGTGGATTCGGCTGCTCGGCTTCCTCACAGAAGCAAATTCAGTGCCGACGCACATACTCCCTATGATCGGCATAGATACTTGTGTTCATAGCTCACAATGAATGTATTTAAGTACACAAATTTATGCTGTAAATACATCGGACTGGCAAATGGTATTTGGCTCGGAGATTGTTGTCGGGACTTTGAAGCCTACCGTCACAGCGCGACTACCGTCTGCAGCGGGACGAGAAATTCGGAGAACACGACTTCTACGGGGGTACCGGCAGGGGATACCGGCGGACGCTTCTGTCCTCGATTCTCACCAACCAATGCATCCTGAGAATTTTCTGATTGCCCCGGCGGTGATGGTGGTGGAACTGCGACTCGGACAGCGCCCAAGTTGCGACGTTCAAGTTCAGAAATGCTGAACACGGCGGCAAACACGTCGCGATCTGCCCTGGACTTCGTCAGCTCCCACTTGGGGTGCCGGTCACGAAGGTGTTGCTCCATATTGTATTTCCAGTGAACATCTTGGCAGAGAATGCACCGGATTGGTGTGTTAGTGCATGGATGGGAATGTTTGTACTCTTATCCTTTCGTCTTGCTGCTCCATTTATTTTATTTTATTTTGCAGGAAGCTGCCTCGATCCATCGCCATTGAGATCATCAGCTGACCTCGAGTTCATGTTAGGCAGACGCTGCCGCAGTGGTCAGGGTCCGTGCAGGAAATTTATTATTTCACAAACCCACAGCACCCTCTTGATCCCAAATAGTATTAACTTACATAGTATTCAAAGTGGAAGAATGCCGACTCCGAGCCCAGTGATGCCACTGATGTGTAGTTCACTGTTCGGTAGATGTGGATGGTTTCCTGCCAAAATGAAACTGTGTTTAAAGATGTGCACGATGTTTACGGTGCTCGGCCTGGGACTGCCGGGCGGAGTTCTTGACGGAGTTTCATATCATGATGAGCATGATCCCATCACCAAGCTCCTTGCGTCTTCCCACCACTGGTGCCACTCACCTGGCATGCATCCTGTACTGAAACTCGATAATCTCTCTCGACTGCCGACACCCATTCGGGTACGTTCGTATAGCAAACATGCATCTGCTCGACTCATCTTTGAACGCAGACCATCGCGACAAAGGCGGCCAACGGTTCACTTCAGGATCTTGTGCGGCTGTTCCCGCTCATTTGCAGGGAACATCAGTCAGAACTTATACCTGTTTGCTATGTAAACCTGAATCCGAACCCCAACGATGACGACGATGTCGCAATCAATAGGGCATATGTCGCGTTGCGGGCCCTGCGATTTCTGCACATTCCTGTCGCCGCAGGTGTCGACCTATGGCCGCGGATTTGGAAGTGGATTTCGTTCTTGCTTTCCCGCTGGCCAACGCAGGCGGACCTTTCTTTCGACTTGCTGTTCTTTGTGGGGCAGCTCGTCTACGACCCGCCTTCTTTGGCGCTCATCGACAAAACTGCCGGTGTCCGTATGTTGCTCACTAAATCATGGAGACTATTATTTGATAGCCGCGGCGAAACCCCAATTGCTGCGCTTTTGGATGATATATCCAGGGTGCTCCTCAAGTTAAACTTGACGCAAAATCCGTCCAATTTGGAAGAGGTCGCAGAGGGTGCGGGCGGGAACCTCGTCGACTTTCTGAACCTAATCACACAATACGTCGATGGTTTCATTCCCACCACACGCTCCCCCGTATCGGCGGAGACACACCGGTCCATGGGCCCTGTTATTTTTGCCATTGACCACCTTAACTTGGAAGATCCTGCGCTGCGTGCGGCGCAACTTGCTAGCGAATATATACCGTCTCTTGTTCGCATCATGTGTGCGTTCAGTCGCTATTCCGGCCCATATGTCCCCACGAAGACCTCGATATCCTGCACGGACGACTTCTTGGGTGACATGTTGATCCGTGTCGTGGCCTGGTGTCATCGCGCGCCCCAGGATCGTATTTTCCGGAGATTTCTCAGTGCGGGCATTTTGCGCGCAATCGTCGGATATGCTATCCGCGGCATAGAGGTCAAATTCACTTCTATGCTGCTCAAGACGTTGGCATGTTCGACAGTCTACTTATCCGTGCTTCTTGAGATGGACGCTGGCTTCCAGGACGCAGAGGACCTCATTGCGGATCCCGCATTCCCGAAGTCTGCCATTTTTGGAGAGTGGACCGCGTTTAGGACACTGGCCAATGAGCGTATCGCCCTGGCGAAATCCTGGCAGTCCGCGGAGGGAAAGCGTGCGACAACATGGAGGTCAGTCGTGTTGGCTCGGATTAGATCTCGACTAACAGAGCCAAACTACAGTGCGGTGCAATCCGACCGAAGGCAGATTTCCAATGCTGCGGCCACTGCCATTCAGTGTACTACTGCTCCCGTTTATGCCAGCGCGCTGATTGGAAACGGGCTGAACATCGCTTGAATTGCCCTTTCTTGCGCTCTTCCCGGTGGAGTGAGTCCATTTGTCTGCTGTGATGATGGGCTGCTGATCCTGCCCCTACATCCAGAGGATCCCGACCCTCTCTTGGCGCAGGATCTGTCCTTCATGCGGGCTCTCCTGCATTACGACTACCAGACGAACAAACCCGAGGTCCTCCGCTAGCAGATAGCGTTCCTCCGGCAACACTAAGGGTCGCGCGCACATCAAGATACAGACTATGTACGTCGAGTCTTCGTTGCTACCGGAATTCGTACACGTGAACTGCATCAAGCACGTATCTCGTGCTTTGCGTAGCAAGGGCCGCATGGACATGCATATGATGTTGGTGCCTGACGGCAAGGGGACCTTCCTGATAAGCAGTCTGCGCCCCAGGATGTTCCCCATGCACTCGGATACAGCGGTGTTGCACGAGGGAGTACGGATGCTTGCGGCAGAAAATCCGGAACCCCCGAACCTCACCCAAAGAATTCAACAGCTATTGGATGCGACCAGCGCGATTGTGGAAATTCACTAGACATACATTACATATTCCGTCGGACTGCTGTGCATGCGTCCATAATCCTGCAGCGTTTCTGAAATCAATGGTGTTCAACAGCCTTTCCTGGCTCATAGCCCTGGCAGCGTGTGATTAGGATGATTGGATGATGCTCGGCCATTGCTGAATATCTACTACTTTTAGTCTTGTTTTCCACTGTAAACTCCCCTACTGTGGATTCAGAAAAAATATCGATATCTGCGTTCCTCAATTTGTGACATCCGGATGACCTTAACCCACGTTTCAAACATGAAAGGGATATAAAAACAAGGGAGCCGAGAGTGGCGGTGTTATGGCTGTGTTCTACAGCTTGTCTCCAGCCACCACCACCTTCAGCTTTGGCCACCACCATGTCCCAAGTCGCTTCATCCCTCGCCCCTTTCATGGAACTCCCCAACGAACTTATCCTCATCATCGCAGAGGATCTCGACGATGACAGCCTTTTGCACCTCGCAGCTACCTGTAGACGAGTAAATTTCCTCTTACCAGGAATCTTCGCCCGCTTTGGCTTCGAGCTCCCGGAGTCGTTTTCGGGCCTCCTTCCGTCGTTATTCATTAATGGCGAGTCGCTGAAACTTCTCCGTGCGATAGGAATTGCCTCTTTCATCACCTCAATAAATACCATCGACTGCGTATTTACGCCGCAGAGCATTCTGAGCGGTGGTCTTTCGCTCAAGATTGAAGATATTCTTCCCCCGTCAAAGGCTCTCAACTCTCTTGCTACTGGGCTTTCGAACCTCGGCCATCTCCGAGTCAATCCTTACGCACGTTTACATGCGACCGAAGATATATCCCGCTGGTTGTCAGCAGTAGCGTCTTTCCTGAACAGTGCCGTACAGCGGGGAGACTGTGCCATTACGGTGTACTGTGTACCCGGAGGAGAGAATTACACTGTGGATCCCCGCCCGTTTTTGCATTTTATTCCGGATGTTCCTCCCAGCCACGCTCTGACTCCACGCCGGCAAGCTGCACCGACGTTTTCCGTCCTGGCCGTTCTACAGCGGCTTGTCTCGCTCTTTCGATCTTTTCCTACCGTCGATCCTGATGCCAGCCCACCTGCGCCACGGCCCGCCGAAATACTCCGGTCCACACCGCGTTCTGGCGTAGTGACTCTTCCGCTCCCCACGCACCCCGCGGTCAAAACACTAAACATCCGCGCCCCCCTCCTCTTCCACGCGACCTTCTATAAATGGACGCTCCACGTACTCAACACTGCACCCATCACAACGCTCTCCCTCGATTTCATCGCCCTCTCGCACTACGACTGGGCCCTCACGCTCCCCGCGCTTACTCTTCCTGCGCTAAGCAGCCTAACGATCGGGCCACAGCCCACAATCTCTGTGCCGGACCTCACGCGCTTCCTCGCGCGGCACTCCGCCATCCATACCCTCGACCTGTCCTTCCACCTCGCGATCGGCCCGCTGGCTCCACCCGTCGTTGTCTTGGAGCGCCTGCTCCCGCGCCTCGAGACCCTCCGCGCGACGCCGGACTATCTGCTGTATTTCCTCACGGGTGAAGATGGCGGTGCAGCATACCCCCGCCTGCGCCGCGTGGGCGTTACCTCGGACGACGACTCAAAGTACCAGATTGCGCAGTTCGCGCGGCTCGTGGCGTGCGTGGAGGTAAGGCGGGTCGTCCCGCGCGTCGAGCTGGCGGGGAAATTGGGCGGCTCCTGTCGGGTGCCCGCACATCTGCAGTGAGGCTATGCTATTGTGGTGGATTTCGGTGTCGAACAGTATAAATGATTTATTCTCTCTCGGGAAAGACTGTGCGCCGCATCTATTACAGGTATCGCCCGCTGACACTCATAATTTAATCCATGTCAACGTCTGTACCCAATCTAGCCAACAACTGACCTATATACCCGCAATATCCGCATCTCTCGCAAACTTCGGCATGAAACGACATGGCCTATGCCATTTCGCGGTGCGACACCGCCACCATGATTAGGCATCGAACGCGTCCACAAAGTTTATCTCACAAGGACGACGTCTGTCCCAGTGGTGAGTGTTGGATACTAAAACTCCCCTTCCGATGTTGATTTAATTTGTTTGCAAATCAGCAAGCATTTTCGATATGGCTTGCTATCAGTTCCATATTGGTCTTGGTGGGCTAAAGAAGTGTTAGTGCAAGCTGTCTTCCTCATGTGCTGTTTATCAAGATTTCCTGAGCGGGACCGTGACGTGTAATGCTACCTACCTACCTACCTACTGAGATTCAAGATAACGTTTGACGAAGAGGTTTAGCTTTGTCGATTTTAAAAGAGGTGGGTTAAGCTTCCTATTTTTACAATAAGCCATCGTAGTGTTGAACGAGCGCCACATTCTCTGTGGGATAGAGCTGATCGAATTAGTTCAGCCAGTTTCGGCCTCGCAAATGGGGATCAAGCGGGATTCCATCATCGCAATATACCATATATCCTCGCGAACCTTCATAAAGGTTAGCCCAAGCGGCGCGATCTGCGGCGGCCCTCCCACCTTTCTCCCCGGTCCATATGGCCACGCAGGCAAGCCGCCGTGGACGTCGACACTACTCATTCGATCCAGCGTTCCGGTCGTCGTACGCCCCTCTTCAGCCGGACGCACTCGCCTCCTTAGTGGCTCTGCGCATCACTTTCATTTCTTTCTTCCTCGCCTCCCTGCAACGTCTCTCTTTACTCGCAACCGTTCCGGGTGCTCCATTCCCCACAGTCTCTGTCCTCTCCTTCATCCGAAAGGTTTTGCACATCCGCCAAGAAGGCCCCGCTGACCTTGACGTCGCTGCCGCCCTTGAGCACTCATGCGACGGGCACCGCCTCGTCAAATATCAAGACATCCCTGAGGTGTGGCGTCACAGTCCCCTCGTTTTGACTGGCTACCGGTGCGGCTGATTATGATTCCCCCTCTTCCATTATCGTCGCTGAAACGCAACTCACACAGGTTCATCCCGCTCAATCGGTATCCCGCACTCCTCCAATCGGTCTTTACCCCACACAATGAATTCCGTGCGTACTGTCTGTCCCCCATTTCGGTCGACGGAAAGTTGATTCAGGTGCAGTGAACATCCAGACACACTTGCTGCCGATGCTCCTCTGGGGTCTCACCTTCCGTGCCTCCGACCCTGCCGAGGCGATCTTTACGGCTTGCGTCTTAATCTGCCTCGGCAGCAGCGTCGTCTGGCACACCATGTCGGGCTGTGCGCACCGCGGCACCATGGAGTTCTGTGCGCGGGTTGACTATGTTGGCGTCAGCTGGTGCGTGTTCAAAAATCAGAGCAATCGATGTGGCCACTGATCTCTATCTCACCTTTCATCCTCTTTTCTGACTTCACCCAGGCTCATCTCAGCGAGCATCGGTACGATTGTGTACTACGGCTACGCCGCGCACCCACACCTGGCCTACCCGTTCCTCGCGTACTGCCTGCTCATGGCTGTCGCTGGCAGCATCCTGCCATTCCAGGGGTGGTTCAACCGCTACGAGCACCGCGTGCGTCTGACCATCATTTTCCCGCAAATATAATCTCCTTGCCGATTGAAATTACCCCCAGCAGCTCTTGCGCTTAGGGTTCTTTCTTGCGCTCGTTTTTTGTGCCGCCGCACCCATCGCGGGCATTGCAATCCTGTATGACGTGCACACTATGTCGACCTTCATCAGTGCGCACTTCCTTAATTTTTATTAATGCTGCCTGTATTCACGCGGCCTTAACTTCAGCTCCTATCATCCCCACTCTCGCGACCTGTGCGCTCGGGGTCGTTTTCTACGCGACGCACATCCCTGAGCGCTTCCTCACTCCGGGTGGAAAATGGGCCCGTCGGCTTGAGAGCATCGGTGGAGGTGCGTTTTTTTACCCCCTCCAAATGTTTCTTCACTAACACCGCATGTATGGAAGGCTCGCACGCGATATGGCATGCGTGCATTGTCGCCGGCATCGCACAATGGCGTGAGGCACTCCGCGTCATGCGTGAAGGTGTTGTTGTTACCACGTCTGCATGATGCATCCAAGCGTCATCAGCCCTTGTCATTCCTTAGGTGCAGACAACGCGTCCGTCAGTCTCATCGTTGCCTCCTCTTTTAGCCTCGTAATTCTCCTTCTCGTCCGCACACCATCTCCCAGGGAAATATTCCCATTTTTTTGCTGTTCAAATATTATTGGCGCCGACGCGCGTCCACCCACCCCCATCCCTGATACAAGTCCGCTCGTCCTCCCACCAACTCACTTTTACATACCTACCAACCGCCGTCCAGTATTTATCGGAATCCGAGCCCGAGTCATTCCAAAAACATTGTATGTATCTCTGTATGTACTTGCACTATATATCTGCCAACAGCAATACATATGGCTAGAGTTTCCTTCCATTTCATCCGGTATCAATGTGGTTGGTCGAAATTATGTTTTTTTTCGGGAGGGGGGAGAGTCCGCGTTGGGAGATACCCGAGCTGAGAGCCGAGGATGATTGGTTTAGCATGGAACCAGTATGAGACAATTTCTGCTGCAGTACCCAACATCCAAGCCAGAGATTCTATTCCGCAACGAAATGGCTATAAAACTCGCTGAGGCCAAAGCCCAGCCTCGAGCGTTCGCCTTGCCCGGGAGCTTGGAGAGCTTTCTAGGACCACAAACTCGATTTTATGGTGAATTCTAACCCAAAGAATCTCGAGAAACGTGGAGAAGTAGTAAAACGCGTCGCCGCACAACCTGGTCGAGCGGAGAGAAAGCCGATGGCCCTGTTTGGCCCGGGCCGAGACGGCTTTGTCCTTGCTATGACGCCGGATCACCGGTCCGGGGAACGCCTTTCTTTCCATCCCACTGCCTGCTTACAACATGCGAGGCACGAGCACCAAACTGTTGTAGCGTCTGTCTACGAGAGACTACTGCCTACTTGCCACCAACTTTGCGGAGCGTCTGGCAAATTCAAGAAGGTATCCTCCTAGGCCCATTCTTCTTGTCTGTAGCTCTCAAAAGTGTCTAATTCGCCGGCCGGTCGTCGTCGACGCCAGAGTTCGCCACCCCAGATCCATTTTCAGCCATTTTCCTTGCAAGTCCGATAGGTGTCGAGTTCTTTTTTGGATGTGGAACTTCGACCGAATCAGTATACCTCGAGGGACCGATACCACCAATCCTGTGCTGTTGGGGAGTACTGGCCGATATTGCCATTGGTTCGCGAATCGCGGGCACTTGAGCTGTGAACTTCGCTTTGCGGAGTAACTTTGCAGGGTACGTCGTCAGTGAAATATCAGAGAGTCATTCATTGATCATACCTCGCGATCTCATACCATCCCATTCCAAGACTATACGATATACTTGGACGATGTGACTTTCACTGATTTGTGAAGGTTGATTCTGGTGCCGGAGGCGCAAGGGCCTTGCTGTGTTCCCTCTGATACGCGACCGGGAACACAGGCGAGACACAAGATGTCAAAACACTCCCCTATCTTTGTGGTGGGGTTTCTGAAGGTTTCTGATTTTCTCTGCGAGGCAAAATTGTGGGACGCTGTCACGCCAAGGAAGTTTCGGTTCAGCCCGTTTCATCACTCCGCTCCCGCCGTTTGCCCCGGTATTTTTGGTCTTACATCTGAATGAAAATCGAGGTATCCGGCATACTGTATGTTTTCCAACTTCTCGCGGCCTACGCTATCACAGACACTTTCTTTTGCAGAACAGTACGTTTCCTTTGGTGGGTCCAGTCCAAATTCGGAAATGGTATGCATCTGATGCCACAGCCGTGGCACCGCTTACCAGTATACTCAGCGGCAGGTTGAAACCCGCGAATTCTTGGCAATTGCAGCGCTATAAAAGGAAACGCGAGGGGAGGTCGCTCTCCATTCTCTGTTGCTTGCTTTTTCTTCTTGCTCGTCTTTTAATATGTTTTTTGCCACGGCCTTGCCGTCTCTTCTTCTCCTTTCAACTAGACCATGGATCGTCGCAGCGAATGGACGGGATCAACAACCTTCTGCCCCGAGTCAACAGGGCCCGGACGCCATTTATAATGACCAAAACATGCGGGTGCGTTTTTATGTGCCCTCTTGGTGGTTTCGGCGCTCATTTGATGACCTTCAGTATTTCGCCACCGTCGTTGTGGGAGGCCAAAGTATGTTCAGCCGCGCGTATGATCAGCTGTGACTTCAACGTGAGAATCAGGTATCAATGTAACCCTTGACACTGGGAGTACAGATATGTGGTATGTACATAGTTTAAAATCCTTCCCGGTGGTAACCACGCGATCTTAGGCTCAATCCACGCGGAGGGGTTGGAACATTCCAGGACACCGGCGTCTCTCACGAAATTCACTATGGCGATGGATCTGCTTACATCAACGGGACTATCGGGCGGATTCAGGTCTCTCTTGCGGGCCATGTCATCCCGCAGCAAGGTGCGGGGCCGACTGCGCACATTTTGAATCACACTAATATGTTCGCGTTCAATAATCTAGTGTTCATCAACGTGACGACGGTGTGTCCTGTCTTTAATTTAATCGTCCTCTGCTAAAGCCACAACATCTTAGATTGCGGGCTTGGATCAATGTGGACACGGTGTCTGTGGGCTCATCGGTCTCGGCTTCGACAATCCCAAAGTCGGCATCCAGCATGCACTCACGCTGGCAGGCCAGAATGGCCCCGAAATTGGCAAGTCGGTTTTGACGAGTATTTTCGACATGAATCCCGACAAAGGCCGATTCTTTGCGCTGTCATTGTCGCGGCTTGGGGATGACCGGGACAGTGCTCCGGCCACCCTGCACATCGCCGACTACGATTCCCGTTGGGAGGGCGTCCAGTCAGAGCCAATGCGTCCCGTGTTCCCGCCGGGCGAAACAAACTGGAATATCCTGTCCAATGGATTCTCTGTGAATAGCCAACCTCTACTCTTGACTGCCAACCCCGACAACGGGGCGCCTGCAGGGCAGATTCTCATTGGGCTTGACACTGGGAACCCCGGTGTACTTACGCGCCCAGAAATAAGGGACGCGATATATTCCCAGATCCCCGGTGCGGTACTTTCAAAAAACTCTTCGATCCACAGCCCGTATTTCAGGAAAGACCAGGATATATGGGTGGTGCCCTGTAACGCGTCGCTTGATCTGACCATGGATTTCGGGTACGTGCCCGAAAATCGGGTTTTGTGGCTCTGACATTTGCGATCAAAGCGGCCATTCGTATCCCGTCCACCCTCTGGATTTGACGGCACTTTACACACAAGTCGACCGCTACGGAGTCAACCACACGATTTGCGTAAATTCCATCACCAACGGCGGTGATATCGGCGGTAATCCCAAGGGCAAGGATATTTTGTACGGAGACCCATTCCTCCGTAACGTTTACACCGTGTAGTGCAAATATTTTTCGTTTTATCTTCGACCGCTGACCGCATCTCGGCAGTTACTCGTTTGGGAATGCAACTACGCCGCCGTTCGTGCAGTTTCTCTCGCAGACAAATCCTGTAGAAGCGGTGAAAGATTTCGCAAGTGTCCGTCAACAGCTCCTGGCAAATGGACCCCCAGAGCTTAGCCCAGCTGATCTCGTTCATATATACGACGGTCCGTCGGCGGGGATTCCCGCGAACCCTTCGATCCCGTCGCCAGGTTCAGGCCAGGGGCCATCCGGATGCTGCTGTGCGCCGGGAGCGTCAAGTACTGCCAAGGTCGGACTCGGCCACCTGGTGGATAACGCGACATTATTGGCTCCGGAATCGACCTTCGCCAAATACGCACCGATCATCGCAGGCCTCCTTGCCGCAAACCTCGTGGTTCTCCTGGGTGTCCTTGTGCTCAGTGTGATTCAGTTTGTTCGCGGCAGTAGGAAGATTGGCTCAACCAAGAGCGCACCGCGATACATCCCTGTCCATGTCCGTGAGGAACTGCCATCTCATCCATTCGCAGAGGAAAAGTCGTATTCCGGTGCATAGACGAGGTGGAGGGGTATTTATCTTGCTATTTTACTGCACGGACAGTCTCAAGTATATACAACGTTGATTTTATTCCTGGAAAGTTGCAGCCAACGAAAGGGAATAACCGTTCCATTCCATATAATCCAGTTGCGAGTTCGGTGAAGTATTCTCTCGAAGCCTACGACTGCATATTCTTTCTGGCTTTCAAACCGACATCATCATCCTCAGCCTTCCCAAACGAGAAACCGGAATGGGTACCAACATCCGAGGTACTCGCCGAAGCGTCTGTCTATGGGAAACTGGAAACGACAGTGAAACGCCGCATGTCGAACTGTTGAAGTCGATCTGAACGTCAGTGTACAAATGGATGAAACTTTTGACATCGGAACTGAATCCCCAACAATCGAGGGCTCAAATAAACCCGCACTTCACCACCACCGTTGAGTAAAGTAAAGTAAAATACAACTTGGGTTGAACCATTGAAGTTTGATGGGGACTGTCACGCGTAACGTGGTCGTCACTCCTGCCACGTACTACCATCCAGATTGTTGGAGTCAACGCTGCTGCAGACTTAAGCAATATTCCCGGACTCGGAGGGCGCTAAGCCTCAGAATGAATCTTTTCCATCCTCGGCTGCTACTTGAACTGGAACGCATCATCTTTGAAATCGCCGCTCTCTCGCGGCCGACAGGCATTCTTCGGACTTCCTCAAATCGGCGTTCCTAAGCGGGACCGTGCCGTGTAATTATGTTAGTAGCGGCCCGGGTTAGGGCTTGGTATGTTTTCGCTTCTACCCCTACATTCTGTCGTTTTTTTCGCTCTTCTACAGTGTCGAACCTCTCTTGTATCGTAGGGTTGTCTGCACTAACATTTCGGCGAGCGAGACCGCGAGCCGATGGGAAGGTTTTATCCCGTCTTCACCAAAAACACTGGAGGCTATCTTCACCGCATGTCCTTGTGTCACCAATTTATTTCTGAGCTTCAGAGCAGTCTCGCATCTGCGCGCACTGCATGTCCTATAGTGCCTCTACCGTCTCACAACTGACGTGAACGCACTTGACGAGATTCGTGCCGTCGTCCTGCATCCCATGTTCTGCCACCTCACGCACCTCGAATTACTCAACTTCGATAACACCCCTCCGCCATGTGCATGTCTTTCTTGCATACCGCTTCGCCTGCGCACCGAAGGACGTCGATACGCACCTTCGGTGCATCGTGTATCTGTATCCCAAGAACGATGACCGATTGTGGCCGGCCGCGGACTCGCGCCTGATGCCGGACGACAGTCGCTTCGCGTGTACTGAGCAGAAGACAGATATCCAAATAGACTGGCTACGTGGCGCGGATACGGGGGAAGATTCCTGAGCACTCGCAGATAGATTCATCGCTGCGAGATGGGCCAGAACCTGTGATCGTAAGCTCACTTCCCCTATGCCCGTCAGTTTAAATATTGATATGTTTGCCAGGATCTCACTACGTGATTTCCGACACGGACGACTGGTAGGATTTATGTTCAGACTTCCCTTTCCCCGTGATTTGATCTTGTTCGGTTTCATGCACTTGTGAATGGACACTCCATCGAGTATACTTCCGCCCCACGGATGTCCGAGCTGAGTCTGGAACAATGACAACTTCGATCGCCACTTTCCTGATGGCCCCTATTCACTGGTACCTGCTGTCCTACACCCAACTTCGGGGAAGTCGCTTGGCGGCGTTGGGATTAACTCGGGTTTTGGTGTCTTTTTCCTCCTTCGGGTTGCTAACCTACGTGCATGCAATAAAACAGGCCTTTCGGTTTTGTGGATTTTTAATCACCATCCATGGTTGCCATCGCCCGGCAGGAGTTGGCTGTCGATTCGGCATACGACTAGTGAAAACTTTACATCCGCAGTCCTCGAGTTCCATGAGATTCGGATGGCGTAGCTGCGAGTAATTCGGTCTCCGCAACACATTACTCCGATAACAAATGTACATCTCCAGGGGGCTAGGATATTTCGCCGCGTCCGTCAATCGGCGCCGCATCACCGCCGCGTCACTTGGTACCACCGCCGCGTCTTAACATCCAATCGCCGCGTCCTCACTGGCGACCGCCGCGTCTTCCATTTCCATCGCCGCGCCACTGCCGCTAACAGTTCATTCGCTTACTTTTGCTCCCACAGGCAAGTCTTTTGTGCGCCCAATGTGCACAACCAACTCAACAACGTACAATATCTATGCCGCGGTTACCGTCGCGGCAAACAGTGAAGCCGCCGCCGCCACCGCCCCCACCAGACAGACCGCTCTCCAGACTTTGTTTATAAGGAAGGTACTTCTCCAAACTTTAATTTACAGAGTCCAACTTGTAGGCTCGCGGCGCGGCCAATCTTGGAGCGGCACTATGGCAGTTGTGTCTGGTACCTACCTCTGTCGGTGCCGGTCTTTTCAAATTGGGGCGAGACTATATGAATGAGATACATGTTCTTGGAATTTTCGGTGGGCTTTGGCAGTTTGAACTGCCGCATCGGCGCGGATGGGTGACGCCGCGCCGCCCTCAAAACTGAAATCTCTATCCAAATTGTATGGTGCCAGAAGGGAATCAAAGAGCGGCATGGAAATTGTGACTTTATGCACGGCGTGTTGCACTAAACATCCAGAATCTTCTGAACAAATGGTTTGGCCTCAGCATTTTGGTGGGACTGCATTTCAATTGAGAAACTGATGAAATTGAGGTATTTGTTGGGCTTTTGCGACATGGAACCGGTCGGGGGCCGAGAATCCAGTCAAAGATTGGGAGACTTTCGTAAGTTTGCCTATAGTACCTGATGTATGGCACGGCTTTAGAGTGCCCGGATAATTAATAACCATTACCTTACCCACTAAAAGCTCGTTCGAGGTCAAAAGCAAGTTGCGGAAGGCTCCGCGACACGTTGCTGTTGTTGCAATCGTAGCACAGCCACCGCCGCGTCAGAGCCACTGCGCCGCGCCGCGCCGATCATCGCCTGGACTAAATATCTCAACCCACTGTTCATACTGAAAACTCCTACACTCCATGACCTCCTCCCCACCAAATGTTAGGGCATGAATCTCAAGAGAACAGCGTCAATTGATATGCAAGGAGAATCTTTCCTAAGCAGCTTTTCGAGGTATTTTCCTAGCGTTGGTTTTTTTTTGGTTGGTGCCAAGTCTTCCTCGGCGAATGCAAAGAGACTAGCGAGTTATTCGACGCAAGGGAACTAAGCAGTGGTGTGGAGGTTGAGATATTCTGCGCAGCGTGTTTGCACTGAACACCCGTAACCTCAACAATGGGTTCAATCTCAGCATTTTTAGTGAGTCCATGAGACAGAATAATGTTGTCCAGTACTTTCGGGCATGCTTTTTGAAAAGTGATTCCGGAGCTCACTATGAACCTATGTGCCATCCCTAAGTTTGAACAAGTGGCTGTGCACTTAACATTCAGCGTACGGATAGCGGCGAGGACAGACGAACGAGGATTTCAATTTGGGGGATCTTTAGACCCAAATGTATGAATGGCATACACATTCTGGCGGACTAGGGCAGTTTCAACTGTCGTATCGGCGCTGATTGGCTGGCGCGGCGCCACTGCACTTCGCCGCGTCGTGCCGCGCTGCCTTTGAAGCTTAGGTCTCGAAATAAAAAGTATGGTGCAATATGGAATAAGCTCATATCCTTCACCTGACTATGTTGCGGCACTTGAAAATGCTAAGGACTGGCGCAAGAAAATGCTTTGCCGCTATCACGGTTTCCGCAAGTTCGGGCTTGGCCGCGCGGCGCCGATCTTCTTTTAACTGCGTTATTTCTATCCAAATCTAATTGCTACAGGGTTTAGGATATCGTGGTAGCCTTCAGACCGATTGAGGGTCGCTATTTCCGACAATAACACTGTCAGGTCAGTGATGGCAATGTCACTGATTTCGCAATTTGCTGCATGGCCGGCAGCGCTGTACATGCGCGTTTCCGAACATTTTCTACTGAGTCCACTGCGATGATTACACAGCATGACAGCCTCCGCTGACTTTGTCTTCATTATTGGAGTCGTGGAGAGGCGTGGTAGCGGCCTGAAATATTCAACTGGTGTGATGGCGTCAAAATGGCCCTTTGCTTGAACAAGAAACCTGTGCAGCGGGAGTGAATGAACACGAGTTGTCAGGAAGAATATTTCAAGCTAAACAATGAGTGAATGCGACGGTCAGTCGGTTTTGCGAAGGTCGAGTTGGCGCCGCTGTAGTGCCGCATCGACGCTTGGGACCGCCGCGTCATGTTGAAAACGCGCCGCGTCACATTTTGTGTGCGCCGCGTCCCCTATATTGGACCGCCGCAGTCCGCCGCGTGACGCGGCAGTATCGCCGCGTCAAAGAGGTGGGACGCGGCAACTTTACCATGCACTTCGCCGCGTCCTGCCGCATACCGCCGCATACCGCGGCGTCACTGCCGCGTACAAGATTAAGTTTGTGGTGACCAGCACGATGCACAGGCAAGTATATAGCCCTATTCCTTTGCCATCATATGCTAACATACTGTGGGTACCTACTGTATGTATATCCTGCAGCTAGAGCCCACGGGGCGTACGAACGGCGGTCGCTAATTTTCGGACCGCCGCGTCACCGCCGCATCCCCGCCGCGCCAACCTGACGCGGCGAACTATTTTTGCCCATCTCCAGGCCAACGATGGTGGTGACTCGCAAGCGGCGTCGGCTTCTCGGTAATACCGAAATATTACGCAGCCTTATCGCTGCCTTTATGTAGAATTCTTCGTCGGCCGACGCTCCCTTCGTGGGACCTGACCAAACGCGATGGCGGCCATCTCGCATCTGCCTTCGCTAACACTTGTTATTTCCTTTAACGCCATACTCGTTACCCTCGGTGTTAACCTGGTTCACAGCAGAAGAGAAGTTCGGACGGCGTAGAAGCTTCAATAACAGGAACATTCTGTCCATCTACGTAGGCCGCGACTCAATCTCGGCAAGAAACTGCCAACGGCACGGCCTTTTCCGAATTCGGAGGAGAAAAAGATCCAAATGAGAATTTAATTTTGAATACCAGGAACATCCCGTTCGTTCGAGGCGGGGATTCCGCTTTGGTAAGGAAATTTTCACGTCTCGGCAAGAGCCGTCTTCGCCCAAGAAGCGGTGGGGATTCCTAATTCACTCATCAAGAGTCCCGAAGATAACGGCGACTTCGAATATAGGGATGCCGCAACCAACAATATCGACTTGTGGAAAAAATCTAGGTTCAATACCATTGGGATATCTGCGGTGAGCTGCGGTGCAAAGGGTTGCCGCGACGTGTGAATCGTGGCTGTCCGATGAACTCATGGGAAGGTACGCACGATGGGGACTTCATCCCTTTTTTCGAGCAAGGAAATATCATCCTTGCTCTACTGCAAGAGTTGAGCGCGGATCTTCCTTCTTCTGTGCCATATATGTCACGTCGACCGCCGGAACGGGACTCGGGCCGTGTACACCATCAATCGACATCATTTTGTTGAAATTGATCGCTGAGAGCGTGACGCCGGAATTTCGCCTTAGCGGTCCCCAAGCGGACGGTTATAAGCCCCCCAAAAGTCTGGTCCTGCCTCATTCCTCTCCTTCATTTACCCCCCACCTTCCCTGCGTCCCCTCCTAGATTTACCATGCGCATGCCAGATGACTTCGACGCCATCTCTGATGCTGTTGACAACGGTAGCCCCCTCACATTCTGAGTCGAATCTGCTCCTGATACGAAGGTAGTTAACATCCTGAAGGGAAAAGTCTGGGATGAGAGCTCTCAGTTCGACAAGGCGAAGGACAAGACCCAGTTTCGCCAGTATGAGGAGGCCTGCGACCGAGTCAAGAATTTTTACAAGGAGCAGCACGGCACGGATCTTGCACTTCGTCCCGCGGAGCCCCACGTCTGATCCGAGCCCCATGCAGAAAAACAGACGATGGAGTTTAATATCAAGATGCGTGTCAATATGCGCAAGACTGTTCGCGCCAGAATGGGTATGCACTCAAATTCGTATTGCACAAATTTTGAATGAACCCGAATCCAGGGATTTGGGAGGCCATGGAAAAACTCAATACAATTGTAGATGACTCGGACCCCGATGTCTGTTTCGCGCATCTAACTCACTTTTCTGTCACTGACCTTTTGGTGGGTTGTAGACGGACCTCTCCCAGATCGAGCACCTCCTTCAAACTGCCGAGGCCATCCGCAGGGACGGTAAGCCGGAATGGATGCAGGTCACCGGTCTCGTCCACGACCTCGGAAAGCTGCTCTACCTTTTTGGATCGGAGTACGTTTCTTTCCATTATTAATCATCGATCTTCCCTCATTTCGAATCTGCAGGGGACAATGGGATGTCGTTGGCGTATGTAACCGAAGCTCGATGGCATACCGGTACCAGTACTTACGGCCCCACAGGATACCTTCGTCGTAGGGTGCGCATTCTCGGACAAGATCGTTCTCCCTGAGACCTTCGCGGGCAACCCAGATAGCAAAGATGCTGTCTACTCGTCTGAATACGGCGTGTATAAACCCCACTGTGGCCTCGACAACGTCATGCTCTCCTGGGGTCACGATGAGGTGAGCTCTTCGTCTTCGTTTACGGTCATGCTGCTGAAAGATATCCTGTTTCCTTTTCCGCCGGATGTAGTACCTCTACCACGTCCTCAAAGAGCAATCTTCTCTCCCCGAGGAAGGCCTCGCCATGATCCGGTACCACAGCTTCTACCCGTGGGTCCTATCTGTACTCCTTCGCTTCTAGTTAACCTCATTTCCGCAGCTGGCACCGGGAAGGCGCGTACACGCACCTCACCAACGCGTCTGACGACAAGGCACTGGCGGCCGTGCGTGCTTTCAACCCGTACGATCTCTATAGCAAGAGCGACGACGCAGTTGATCCCGCTGCCCTCAAGCCCTACTATGAGGGCCTAATCAACAAATACTTCAACGAGGTCATCGAGTGGTGAAGTCGCTGTTTCGATTGTTTTAGGCTCTTGTGTTCATATCAATGGTATTTAAAATTCGGATGGTCAATAGAGACACTTTGCATGGCCATCCTGCGTAGGACACAAATTCCAGAAATTTCCTGACATCCTAGTCCGGGCGGTCTCCAACAACCAGCGCGAATTCTACATGTTCGATTTATTTAAATATTTCTTTCGCTTGAAATTACTGAATCCGCAGAAACTCTATATAGTAATCATGAGGACGGGTGTCGATGGCCCGGCTCTTGGGAGCAATTAATTTACTGCGCACCAGCAAGGTTTCTACCACAAGACCCTTTGTCTCCGCATCGGCCTTGCGGCGGAAAAATTCCGTTGCCTTTCGTCCACCACCTGAAGGCAATACACACGAAATATGGAGCAGTTCCCAAAGCTGTAGAGCATTTTGAATCGCCAAAGCCCCACAGCCCGACCCTGCTCGATCTTCTCCAGTGCACAGATTGCGCCTGCTCTGACATAAATGCTGTGACGGCTGAGAGACCAAAGTGTTAGTAGTTCTGCAGACTGAGGTGAAGCTGAAGCCATACTCGAACAGCGATAAGAGTCGCATGCATGGGGAAAATTCAACGACGACCTCATTCCACCGCTCGTAACATGCGAGACTTCCTAGCAGATAGCATGAATTCGCCACTTCTTTAGGATGAGCGGATTCCAAAAAACTGATGGCATAGCCAACGACACCCGCCTTCACGACCGCTTGGGCTCCAAATCTCGACCAATGGCCGATATGGTATAAGGCATAGAGCGAGTTAACTCTGATGCTAACATTCTCGTGACTGAAAGGAGCGGATTTAGTTCCACGAAAAGCCAGAAAGAAAAAGATAGTGGTCACCCCAAAAGCGAAACGAGTTGTGGACACTGTCGGAGTGCCAAAACGTAGCCAGCCGATACTTTGGATCTGGCGATCCTCCCGATCATTAAGCAGGTGTCTTTTAGCACTTCCTCGTCTTGTGGCCACAACAGGTTCGTCGCGTGCTCAAGTGCTCCAGCTCTGACAACATCTTGGGCGGAGTCCACGCTCATACAGGCCAAAGTATGAACCCATTTTATCATGGCGGGATGCAGCCCCACGCGGACCTCCTGTGGGACTAAATGTTGTTGGTCAACCTTTCCAATTGACTTGCGAAACGCACATTTGAACGCAATCACCCCACCAAGCTTGCATGTTACCACCCGAACCTCAGCGTCTGCAGACCCCAGCAGTTCATTGCCAAAGTTTAATATATAATTCTCCACCATCGTTCGTGCGTCTTCCTCGACATCCTCAGCCACTCTCTCTGCCAGATAGCTCAGCACACAAACCTTCATTGAGGGGCGTATATACTTGCATCTAGGTTTGAAATTAGGAAATGGAACCCGTAGTAAAGCAGGAGCAGGCGCCGCACTGCAGATAGCTGATCAAGATTTCCAAGGTTCCCATTGACCGGGACCGAGACTCCGTCTTGAGAAACTGAACGGCCTGCTGGTGGTACAGCGCTTTGATGAGTGGTTTGGCGATTGTATGTAAGGAAATTGTCGCCCCCGGCGGGTTGCTATCAGACCACCAGCTGGAAATGCTCCCACATGTCTGTGAGCGCTGTAGCGGTGGCATTGGAATTGCTTCTAGTAGGCGCAAGAAAGTGAAAAAGCGAGGCAATGCACCGCCTCAGTAACTTTTAAAGTTTGCGCTCCGACGCCCAATCGACCCCTGACATTTAAGATGCTTGATACCTATCAATACAAGATGGGCCGCGCTTCACTCCGGCAAGTGGGGAGATCGCTGTTTCAATTAATGAAATTTGGTCGGCTCTAAAAATCATGATGCATCTGCAGCTAAACAAACACCGGGAGTAAATGCGCAGTCTGCAGATTACGAGACCTGTTGCCAATGAAAATCACTTCCGCGCGAAGAATCTGACCGAACTCTTCTGAGGAGCACACAAGAGGAATCGCTGGTCCTATTTGGGCTTGGGCCGAGGGTTGTGAAACAACAGCCCGGAACTGCATGTATTTGGATCGAGCGAAAGTTTGGGGTATTGTCGGAGCATATGTTGAATACCAATTAACCCAAATGGAGCATGGGCGCCGGATGATATCCTCCCGATATGTTGAAAGGGATAATTCTATGAATGATGATAGGCTTCTGTGGAATTATCTTGCGTTGGTGCTGCCAATTCTTTTGACCAAGTTTCGGATTAAGGAACGGCGTTCTGTTTATTTAATACAAACTTTGTTGCCCAGTGCTAAAGAACGGAAAAGAAAAGCTTCCGTTGATGAGCTAAGTTTGAGCTAAATAGCACCGAATTATCCAAATAGCTACGATCCGATCGGTTTTCTGAGTGGCTGCCATGTAAACGCCACATTCGACTTGTCACCAAATGTTCAATTTAGGCTCTGCACTACGTTCCTCCGTGATTTCCAGGATGTTCACATGAATCACACAGCCTTTCAATTTCCTCTTTCTGATCTTTTTCTTACCCAGTCCACTCATTGGAGTGATCCCTCACGCTGCGATGATACGCCTACTCCGTGTCTAAGAGTGCAGCTGAACAAATAACAACACCACTCCGTGAGCAGGAGCAGTAAGCATGGGTGTGCGAGGTGGTCTAAGAAGTCCCAAATCCAATCAGGTGTGAGCGGGTGAACGCGAGACGGCAGTGGCTATAAATGATAGAAGATCAATACGACAGACGAACAATACGGAACTATACGAGGGCGAGGACATTGACGTTGACGTAGGCGTAGGCGTAGACGTAGACGAGACGAGGGTCGGAAGAGACAGTGATCGAGGGCGAAGGGCGATACGAAGCTAGGCTGATATGCAGATGGGCTGCGGAGGGCGATACAAACTAGCAACAAATGAAATCTATTGCAGTGGGGTGCGGGTCTCTGCAATACATGGTAAAGACATCGGGCTTTTATAGTAAATAGGAGCGGGAAAGTGAGTAATAGAATATGACATGTAAATATGAGAGCGGGGCCATAATGAGATGTGAAGTGCTGCCTGTCCCAGGCTTTGTGAAAGTCCCGCTCGCCAGATACGGTCGGCGCCACATGGAGCGGGCAACGAGGAACGGGAAGTACTGCCTTTACAAAGGTTCGTGAGAATCCCGCTCGCTGGATATGGTAGACGCCATATGGAGCGGGCAACGAGGGGCGGGAGCGGGAACAGAAACAGAAATGTGATTAGTAATGTCAACCGTGAGAATGTGCACAGCTTCCGCTTCCGTCTCCGCTCGGTGTGTATCCGTCTGCAGAGCGGGCTGATGCACATCAGCGATAGTCAACCAACTGACGCAGGTATCACACATTCGATCGAGGGCAAATCTGCTCTTATGAAGTTGGTTCTGCGGCACTGCAACCTTTCCGGAGCTGTTGCAGATTCTCGAGCGCACCCCGAACTTGGAGAGCCCCATGGCGCTTCGAGTCGACACGGACCCCCCGTTTCAGTACCTCACCGTTCGTGATGGTATGCCTAGCAACCTCATGAAATGGTCTGCACTCCCGCATTACTGTCGCGCTGGTCACCCGCGCGAAGTTGAATGGAGATGGAGGATGTGTTTGCCTGAACAATGTATTAATGTCCGTGACTCAAGCGGAGGTGGTGTGGCGCCTGAGAGACTTGAACAGTGTCTATCCGACGTGGGTTTGATTGCAGCAAATTCATGCACAGGCCATTCTGAAATATTCTATCCGACTTCTTCTCAGTACTTAGTTCGATACAAGGGCGCGCATCAATATCTTTTTAAAGGACAATGTTACTGAATCCGCCGATTCCGCTCACTCCCCATACCCGACATTATTTTTTTCTTCGTTATATGTGGCCAGCCCCACCCCAAAACGATGAGTTACTGTTCGCTTTTCGGATGGAAATATACGCATACAACAGTATTCGAAATTATGCAAGGGAAGAACACCAAATCATATAACTACGGCGAATAAGATTGTTGTTTTGCCCGCCCTTGAGTTTGCAACTGGTTCCGCCAGCCTGAGTCGAAGTAATTCTTCTTGCGGCCAATTTGAGATGCAAATATCTCAGAATTTTGCAGCCATAACCATTGCGACTTGTTGCTTACTGTATGGTAGGTAGGTGGGTAGCATTACACGGCACGGTCCCGCTCAGGAACACCAGTTCGAGGAATTATCTCGGAGCACTATAGGCATTCACTGCGTTCAGGCGGCCTGTAGGCAGAGCCTCTGCCTACCCCCGGCGGCAGACCTAGGCAGATCCGGGGGTAGGCAGATTATGCCTACCTCTGCCCAACTCCCCCGGCATCAGATTATTGTCTTCAAGGGTCGCAGACAACATATTGACCTCACAATACCAGTTGTGGGACTTGTGGGAATGTTCTTATTGCTTCTTTGCCGATCATTTGGCATCATGCCGTCAGCCGAGACAGAGCCGAACAACCTAGGCGAAATCAATTTCAATTTTCATCAAAAATAACCTCTACCTGTTGGAAATGGCGCCTCATCACCCTTATGTACAGAAATGACAGTATGATTCAAAATAATGCGGCCTGCGCGAGCCGGGTTGTTAACAGATCAGCAAGGACAGGGTCTTTGGTGATCAAAAATAATGTTATGAAATTAGCCAAATCGAACCTGAAAATAACACATATTACTTATGTTGGGGCTCTTGGAAGTAGAGAAGTAGAGGATGGAAACACCGGAATGGTCTAGCAAGACGTGTGATGCTAGGCAGGCAGAGGGAGGCAGGGCTGTCGCCGCGATGGAGGCACAGGGTCACCCAGGGAGACAGACCTGTGCTGACGTCATGTCGGCAGGGTCAGTCTCGGCACCTCGGCACAGGGCCACCCAGGGCGACGGCCTCTGCCTACGGGCCGCCTGAACGCAGTGATTATGTACTCCGTCCCTGACCTCCATATATCTTCCGAGCCGAGCTCACGCACCCAGTTTTCCGTCACGCTGTAGAACCCAGTCGACATATAGAAGCAAAAAATAGTTAGGGAAGCAAACAATACTACCTCAGTTCAGTTAGCCAATCGATGCACAGGCTTCACATAGAACACCTCAAAAACATCATAAGCAAATTTCGCCACAGGAGCGATAGTCGAACGTTCATAGACCATGGCTTCAAAGAACTCAGTTACATCAAGTTCAACCATGCGACGGCGCAGACGTCGTGCATCTGTAAAAAATATCTCCAAAAATACCTCTCTCAGGGACTTCACCTCTATTGAGGTGCCACAGGCTAAGAGGGCATGCTCTGGAGTTTCAACTTCAGATTCGACGGCCAGCAGGTGGGTAGACGGCAAGAGAGAGGTAAGAGCTTCTCTATGCTTCTCTGTCTTCACCATAGAAAGATAGTAAGGTAGTAGCAGCATTTGCGGTGGCGGAGGTTTGTCCTTTTGTGGTTCACGACAGCCTTGAATCAGATATAGCCCATCTGAAGAGTCGACTTCACCCTGAATCCACTGCAACATTCACCCATCCATGGAATCATCCTACTTGTGATGCCAATGTCTTCAATGCTTGGGACAGTTTGACCTGAGTGAATTTTTGTAGCTATTCAACCACATATAATGTGTCCTATCAGGTGCTAAATGAATTTCTGGAACTCACACGGCCCTATGGAGTCATATTAGATAGGTTGTGCAAAAGCCGCACGAGCCACATGCGGCATTTTGCGCATTGTGCAATGCTGCGGCTTTTGCTTCGCTGTTCTTGGTTCTTGTCTTTTGAAGTACCATTCAATGCCTCCTAAATCTCATAAGTATTCCACTCTCTCGAGTGTTATGTTTTGGATGTGCACCCGTGGGAGGCCGCCTTTTTCAAGCATCATCACTCACTCTTTTCATACTTTCACATCTGCCATGCAGCAGAGGTAATGTCAAGGATCTTCCCTCTCCCTACAGCACCTATCCCCTGCCTCAGGCAAGCTTATATTACAATAGTTAATTGACACCTCTCCGATTTCAAATTTGCTGTGCAGCTTTGCACAATGCACAAAAATGCCATATTAAATACCATGGTAAGAATCGTCAAAGCACATAGCTCTTGCCTGGCGAATCTGTATATTCGCGGTCATTTCTGAGCCCCCAGCAACCCTAGAAGTTTTGCTTACAGCTCTTTGCAGTACAACAGGCGCGGAGCGTTTTTTTTTATTTTGGAACTTTTTGACTAGGACAGTCGCTACAGATTCAATCCTCGTCCGATTCATTTGACAATATGCTCATTAGAATCACGCTAAAAATCCGCAGCGAATGGTGTCTTACGATTTTTGATGCCATCAAGAAATAAACTTTTCATCATTTTCAGCATGTCCCAGGATAGGACAGCTGTAACTTTGGTCACAGGGCTTGGATTGACCTAATTCCCGAATATGCTATACATATGCATGGTGTTTACACAATGGGACCCTTGTGGCAAGTTTCGTGGGCATATTACCTAGATAGGACACTGTGCATTGGGACAGTGAAATCATGCCCCACAAAAAAAGTACAATATGGAGTCAATTTTGACCACATTGACTATCCCAGTATACCATTATTTAGGTAATATGCTGAAAGACATTGTGTAAAAAGTCCAGGTTGATTGAGCATCAGAAATCAAAGTTACAACTGTCCTATGCTGGGACATGCTGAAAATGATGAAAAGTTTATTTCTTGATGGCATCAGAAATCGTAAGACACCATTCGCTCCGGATTTTCAGCGTGATTCTAATGAGTATATTTTCAAAGGAATCGGACGAGGATTGAATCTGTAGCGACTGTCCTAGTCAAAAAGTTCCAAAAAAAAAAAAACGCTCCGCGCCTGTTGTACCGCAAAGAGCTGTAAGCAGTCCGCGTTGAGACGGTAATGTGGATTAAATCCGGGATTAATTAATCCAACGAATTGGGAAATGGTTCAAAAAAAGTGAAGGCAAAGGTGACTCGAACACATGCAGTCAGAACAGTGGAAGAACAACATAACCACTAGGCCCAAGTACCGATATGTGGAAATGCAATATCTTGGATACACCACTACCATAGATCTACACATACTTTGCTCACTTTGGTTCATTAAAGTTCTGTTTCCTCAGACCATGAAGTCTGGGGGGTCTCACTAACCCACAAATTATCCACAGATTACAGCCGATGTCAGTACCGAAGGCGCGAATCAGAAAATTACCGTTTTGGGCATTTTCTGATGTCCGCGACCGATTTGCCTATATCTCGGTGGGTTCTGCACATATTGCCTTGGAAATTAGCTAGATAATTCGGGCTAATTCAGCTGCTATTAGTGATAGAGAGAAAGTTGCAAAAATATATCCTATACTCAGTGAAATGGGGCTTGGGGTCATTTTGGGAGTCAATTCGGTCTACTGGCATCTAGGCATGTTGAAATGACCCAGATTTTTGGGAGGGAGGATTTCTATGTGTTATAAATGTTGTGATAGAGTCACATTTGCCGAGAGCTTGGGGATAGATTCAAATACTACTATATTTTCTGATTTCAGGGTATTGGATGTCATTACAAGCACAATAAACTAATATCTTGAAGATTCTGAATCTATTGCCCCCTTTATAATACATAGAAATCCTCCCTCCCAAAAATCTAGGTCATTTCAACATGCCTAGATGCCGTTAGACCGAATTGACTCCCAAAATGACCCCAAGACTCATTTCACTGAGTGTAGGATATTTTTGCAGCTTTCTCTCTATCACTAATAGCGGCTGAATTAGCCCGAATTATCTAGCTAATTTCCAAGGCAATACGTGCAGAACCCACCGAGATATAGGCAAATCGGTCGCGGACATCAGAAAATGCCCAAAACGGTAATTTTCTGATTCGCGCCTTCGGTACTGACATCGGCTGTAATCAGTGTTGATATCTGCAACTAATCTGGCCACATAGACGGCCATGTGATGTGAGAGCAGTATTGATATCGGTTCGTGTCTCGCAGGTGGTGTGTTTTTGGTTTTGATCCCGTTTAATCTCTGCTTTTTATCCTATACTTTAAAAAAGGGCAGCACAGCTTTTTTTGATAAATCATGAGACATTGTCAAGTTCTTGCTGCTGGCTGCCGAGATGTCGCCACCAGTTCCCACGACTCAGAATCTGCCGTGTGTTTTTGCCCGGAGGTGCTGCGTGCTGCGAGCGCTAGCGAGCGGCAGTGCGGCACCATATTGCAAGGAAATATAATTACAGCTAATGTCGGAACCGAAGGCGCGGTCAAAAAATTCCTGATTTGGGATGTTTCCGAAGAATTCCTTATAACTCAGTCAGTTCTTAACGGATTGACATGAAACCTAGCTAGTTTTGCTAGGCTAATTCATGCCGAATTAGTGATAGAAAGAAACTTATGAAAATATCTCATATCGGATGATCTGCGATTTTGGGCTATTTTGGGGTTGAATGTGGTCTAGAGGGATCGGGACATGTTCAAATGGTCTAGTTTTTTGAGACAGATAACCTGAATAGATTTAGAAGGATGTCATAGAGCCAGAATTTTGATCGCGGCACTTGGTGACTTGTAATTCCTTTGGGCCCGTTGGCTATCCAGAGCATCTGCTCAATATTGGGTAACTTGAAGCCACCAAGTACCGTGATTAAAATCCCGGCTCTATGACATCTTTCTAAATCTATTCAGCTTATCTGTCTCAAAATACTAGACCATTTGAACATGTCCTGATCCCTCTAGACCACATTCAATCCCAAAGTAGCCCAAAATCGCAGATCATCTGATATGATATATTTTCATAAGTTTCTTTCTATCACTAATTCGGCATGAATTAGCCTAGCAAAACTAGCTAGGTTTCATGTCAATCCGTTAAGAACTGACTGAGTTATAAGGAATTCTTCGTAAACATCCCAAATCAGGAATTTTTTGACCGCGCCTTCGGTTCCGACAGTGGCTGTAAGCAGCATGTTGGACTCCGCGCCGGAGGTGGGTGGAATATATTTGTTTGGATTATTAGGGGCAGTCAGAGTAGCGGATTAAGGAAGGATTATGTGTCAGGATTGAGGTTGGATTCTGGATTTATTTTAACGTGAGAGAATCCATTATTCTCATAATCCTCGAATCCCGTATAATCTCCTCCGGAGGAGATTCAACAAGGATCGTGATTATGGCAAGGATTAGAGAGCTTGCGCAAAAGCCGCACGAGCCGCACGCGGCTTTTGTGCATTGCGCAAAGCCGTAGGTTTTTCTTCGCTGTTCTTAATTCTTGTCTTGCTCAATACCATCCAATGCCCCTTGAATCCCATATTCTACTCCTGAGAGTATTATTTGTTGGATGTGCAACTGTGGGAGGCCGCATTTTTAACACATCACGAAGGTATCCCTCAAGCTCCACTTCCTTTCCCCACATTCTGACGACTGCCGCGCAGCAGAGGCAATGCCGACGATCTTCCCTCTCCCCACAGCACCTCTCCTTCACCTCAGGTAAGCTTACATTGAAATATTTGATTGACACCTCTCATATTTAAAATTTGCCCTGCGGCTTTGCGCAATGCAAAAAAGCCGCATGCGGCTCGTGCGGCTTTTGCGCAAGCTCTCTATTATGAGTGGATTATGGCTTTCAGCATAATCCTGGATTATGCCTCCGTCCATAATCCTTCCTCACAATTCTGGGTCGGTCAGAGTAGATTTGGATTATGCTGTGATTATGCTTGGATTATGAAGGATTATGGACATCCGAAAATTCCATCATCCATGCAGAATCTTTGCCTTAATCCCTCCAGAATCCTCTACTCTGACTGCCCCTAATTCATCCCAGATTTAATCCAGCTTCCAGGATTACCGTCTCAACGCCAAATGATTAAACTAAACTCCTAGGGTTTCTTGAGCCCCAATCAGGGTCCCCCAACAGAACCAAGAATACATGGGCTGTTATGTACCATCCAAACTATTCCCGGATGAGTGGCTGAACCACCAACTTGTCGACACAGAAAGTCGGGAAAACGGTCTCCCAGGGAAGATATATTATGCTTTCGAAAGTAGGAATAGCAGAACACCGTGAATCGCCTCATTTCTAATCTCATGTTCGATTAGGGGATTAGGTCGTCAACGGCCATCGCTTCGGCCATCACTCGACAACTGATCAAGTCATTTGTTTCGGAGCGGACATTCCAATGATTCCTTACTCATGAGGGCCTGATCGGGTGTGCTAGAATTCGGCTAGAATCACCCTTGAGAATTGTTGTCACATATAATCACACCCTGTCACTTTCAGTCATTCGTCGCTTGTGCTCATCTCTCTTTCTCTGTATGCCTCTCTATGCTGTGCGCCAACAACATGTCAGGATCTCTATCATTCGGAAACACCGCGCAGCTGTCTCTGCTGCTGCCATCGCTGTTGCTTTCTTTGCTTCCGACTTCTTGCGCCTCGAACGACCTCTCCCACGACCAATGCATACCTCGATTCTGTCTGGAAGCCTCTGGCTGGATGAAGTGCTACATGGGCATCTGGATCGCTGTCGACGTGAACTTGGGATGTCTGCTTTGCAATTTGCATTGCTATGGGCAGAGCTGGCGATGACTGGTGACTTGGTGGATGGGAAGTATGTTATGGCGCAGGAACAGCTCGTGATTATTGTCTATTGGATGGTAAACGGAAGCAGCCAGTGTGAACTGCAGGAGCGATTCCAGTGGTCTGGGGACACTATCAGTCGATATCTAAATAAGGGTCCGCAACTCTTTACCGGGCCATTCTACGACAAGATCCTATCGACGAGACACCAGACAAAATTCGAAATAATCCCCGATGGTATCCGTTCTTCAAATACTGTCGTGGCGCAATCAACGGTGTTCACGTCCTCGCACATGCTCTGGAAGCACACATATTCCGGTATCGTGACTGTCATGGTGCCGTCACGCAGAATATCCTTGCTACATCATCAGTAAAATAACACGTCTGTCTTTGACGTCTTTGGCGTCTTTGGCAAGACGTCAAAGACGCCAAAGACGTGTTTTCCCCAAAGACACACGTCTTTGGCTAAGCTATGTCAAAAGTCTTAGCCAAGACCTAGATCTTGAGAAAGACCCATAAGATGCAACAAGTCTTTGGGCAAGATGCTCTCAAAGACATTCAAAGACTCTTAACCACACTTGAAGACAGGTAAAATAATATATATTGTGGCGTAAAAAATACAAGTTAATACAAGAAGATATACAAGAAGATATAGCCCAAGTTGCTTCGAGGACTTGTGAGCAAAAATCTTCCTCTGCAGTGGAGGTCGACTGGTGTGCCCGAGATGACAGTGGTGTAAATAGCATAAAATCAGAAACACTGAGTGTGCGTACCTTGTAGGGCGAGGATTGAGGATCGCGGTACAAATAGCCTAGAAGTGCAGAGTCAGTGACACTGATCCAATCGTAATCATAAATGATGCTTACCCAAATCTTGAGCACAACGCTATTTGCTCGCAGGACATCGACAGAGAGGAAAGTGCTGTGGAGGTCAGTAAACAAAATGATCTGCCACATGCGGCTTCAAGTGCAAACATGCACGCGGAATGGAGCCACAGGCAGCGGATATGCGACGCAGCGCAAAGAAGTCGGAGGTAGCGAGATGGGACAACATTGAAAGGCAGAACTTGAGGCAGCGGGGAGTACGACGCGGTGCAGAAAGCAAGCCAGAGACAGGCTCCCGTAGTACAGTTGGGAGTGGCGACTTGACTCTTGAGCGGCCTGGCATCGAGGTAGAGTGAGCCTTGAGCTATTGCGGGCAATCGACTTGAGGTCTTGAATCATTGTATGCACCGAACCTCTGCTTCAGACCACGGAAGGCCAAAGAGGACAAGGACGGAGGGCGGGAAGTGGGCAGAAAGTGGGCAGAAAGAGGGAGAAAGGCGACGTGATGAGCGGAGAGAGCAACCAACCATTTGATACCATCAAACGAGAAGATTGCGCCATGTGCTTGCATCAAAATGATCATCACCGGGCGGAGTTTGAATGACTGACGATTTCCACCAATTCCGAGTCACTGTGCACGAATGGCGACTGACAACCTGTACGCAGCCTACGCACTTTAAGTGTACAGGACAAATTCGCAGTCCCCTTACACTCAACTGGTGAAAATTCCTTCCAGATTTCTTTCCTGCTGCCGAGAGTATAAAAGATCCGTACCAAAGACGTAAGATGTTCACCAAAAGACCAAGACGTCCAAAGACACCGAGCCAAAGACCAAAGATGCCTCCCCAAAGACGAAGATCTAAAAAGATGAGTCTCAAAGACAGAAGACGTCAAAGCCAACAGTGTACTTTTACTGATGATGTGATTTCGAAATGCGCTTTGTACACCTGATGGCCGGATACGAGGGAACAGCTGCCGACGGACTATTATTTGACGTTGCGCGACGGCACAGATTTTCCCTTCCCCCGGGCTGCTACTTTTTAGCCAATGCTGGGTTTCCGAACTGTGATATGCTTCTGGCGCCCTACCGTGGAGTAAGATACCATCTATGTGAGTGGAAACGAGGCAACCAACGGTCACTTTCATTTTGTTCACGCAAATGAGTTCTAACACGAGCAACAGACCCCAAAACCCTGAGGAACTATTCAATCTTCGACATGCCCAGCTGCGAAATGTCATTGAACGCATCTTCGGAGTCCTCAAACACCGTTTTCGCGTACTCGTTTCGCGCCCCGATGAAAGGTACGTCAATGAAACCTTTATCCAAAGGTTCAATCAACTAACTCCAATTCAAAGCTTTGTTGTTGTGTTCAGGGGCTCACGTGGCAGGAGACCATGAATGCGAAGATGGGATAAATGTGGTGTGTGGGTTTAGAATCCAATAACTATAGTCTCATTTCAAACAAACTTCTAACTCCAACTCCAACTGAAAATGTGTCCCGTGTTCCCGTATATGTTCCCGTATAGATCCTAGCGAGTTCCCGTACATATCCGTTCCGTTCCATTAAATCCAGAGAGAGAGTGAAAGTCACAGGTAAGAAACCCGGGCATGTATTATTGTTCTCTACTACATTTCATGCTCCTTATATACCCTAATTGTTTGTTCATTCCAAACACAAAACAACTGCTGCAAATTGAGGTCCTGGAATATCCTGTTGCCAAGTTTCAGTGCTCCACTGGCTGCATATCCTCCATGCCCTAGCAATAGTCTCAATGGTACCCTTGAACCAGTGTATTTCCATGCCTATCCCCTTGGTTCTGGGGCAGTACCTGGCCTCGTTCCTCCTCTGGCCTTCTGTTGCGATGTTACTCCATGCTGAAACAAATCCACCGCTGCATCTGAGACGCGTTTGATCCCGAAACGCGAGAAGTCATATACTCACGTGACCACCCATGGCACTTTTGATCCCTGCCCACGCCACCGTCGTCCAGTTTCTTTCGCGCACAGGTGAGAGGCGCCGTCGCTTTGTTAATTTACGTCGTCATGTCATCTTTGTTTATTGTCCCCAGTTCCCCGCTGCTTGTCGAGACCTCGGCAAGTCGTGTTCTTGGTATTGTTTTATTGCAATATCATTTATTCACGGTTTTCACGTTTAATTCATGAGCATAAAATTACCCCGCTCTTCACCGATGAAAGGGTTGCTTGGTATCTACGACAGGTATACTAGTAAGCTCGGACCCAACAGACAGAATGCAGTAATACACTTATTCCGTAGAATAATGTATTAGACCACAACTATCAACTGAATACGTCTCCTTTCCTCCTTGTTGAACGTCTAGATGATGTCCGACGAGTTACAAGTCTTTAGGACACTTTAGAAAGGTCCAAGGAACACTGTTTAAGTTTTCCTGTTGCTGGTTGCTTTGTGGATTACTCTAAACCGAGCTTTCCCCCAAAGTGTGCAAACTAGCAGAATTAAGATTCTTGGGTAAGAATGCTCTTTTCTACAAGTGGTTTTTAGATACAAGCTTCTCAGCTTTGCAAACAGAACAACACTGGTTCTGGTAGCCAATAATCCAACAATCCCAATGACTCTGACAAGACCAATAGCTCTGACTGACAAGACCAATATTCCGACGATCCCAAACTCAAATCCAACAGTGGACGTTAATCCAAAGGCAACAATCAACTCTTTATAAACTTGAAACTTGAAACACAAACTCTAAGAGTATTGGTTTAAGAAGCAAGCCCCGAACTTGGACGACCTGAGACGAGACAGATACCGTTTAGGCACTGGCTCCAGCAGGGACTCCCGATTCAGTGCCATTCTACTAAAACCCGTCCTCCTTATATACTGTACACTAAAACTCTTACACTATGGTGATTACACTACCGGGTATACATGTGTTAGTTCTGGTAGCTTAGTCAGGTATGCACGTGTCCGCGTTATGTATAGGATCTACTGATCTACCCCTACATTTCCGATCGTTGCACACCAACCTTTAATCCACCGCATGTTAACTTTGGATTATTGGTTAAAACGCGTCTTTGGTGTCCCCCGAACAGGACCTTCAGATTCAGAGAGCGTAGGACTCTAGCTTTCGATAGAGCCTCCAACCGTCCTAATCCGCCAAGTGGTTGCCGAGTTATATCACATACTCTACCGATCTTAATTAGGAACCCCGTTTTGGGTTGGTAACATTGATCGGTTTAGTAATTGACCGGATTAACCGTTGCCGGTTAATCCGTCCCGAGCCGACCTCATCACGTGATTCGTCGCGCCGCGTCAACTACGCAAAGTCACCACAACAATTGGTTAAACCCATGGTTTAACATAGCCGTCTTTTGGTACGAGCCCTCAGAGTGGATGTTATTCTAATTCCCTGCCTTGTAGGCCCCACTGTAGTCTAAATCCCAAGGATCGACTAGTGTATAATACATCCGTTGGTTTAAGGAGCTAAACCAGTATTCGTGTTTCTGGTCAGTCATCCTCTCGGACAGACTCGCTATGGTCCTTCGTGGGTTAAGCTTATGGATAACCATTCGGGACTCATGTTACCCCTTAGATGCGCGTAGAACATAGTAAAATCGCAAAATTGCGCCTATTTCACTAGTGTTCCATTTTCCGGCTTATCACCGAAATGGGGTATCACCAGCAGGCATTGATGGTCGGAGCGGCTGGTGCACTGCACAACTTCCTTCGCCTCCACGAGCCCGTCAACTCCTTGGCCGAGGACGAAGAATACGACGTTGAAGGAAATGCATTATTTGCAGGTGGAGCAGGTGCTGCTGTGGAGGTCCCATTCGTTGCGGTGGACGGTGCCGAGAAAACGCGGGCAGATGCGCGTCGTGACCAAATTGCGCGCGCAATGTGGAACATATATATAATTGATCATCCTGACCTGCGATAAATTTTGGAATACAATGCATGTTGATTAACATTGAGGATACAAAGGCGTGCGAGTACAGGTCTGAAAAATTGCGAGGAAAATTGCTACAATGGGGGTGCGAGTGCAAGTGCGAGGGTCAAGATGCATCGAAAAAGAGAAGTGGAAACATGCAAAGGAACAGAAACCGAATTGCCTATGCTGCAGTGGCGATGAGAACGACACGAGCAAGGGAATGATTCAAATGAATGCATACCTAGTAGTCTTCAGGCACATCCACACCAGCCTCCTCCAAAATACCCTCTATGATGCCCTTGCAGCGCACGACATCCTCTTCTTTGACAAAAATACGAGCAAGCCCCTTGTCACGGCTGAGAGCAGACGAGACGAGTCGGAATAGCTTTCCCTTCGGGTTCGGTGGGAGGAGGGTCTTGTCTTGAAGAATCTCGATAATCTGATCCACATGTGTCAGGTCCTCGGTGGTGATGATGGGCTTCTCCATCGTGGCCGAGAGGGAGTCCAAGGAGCACGAGATTTGGCTCCCTGCTTCCGCATTGCGGCACGCGACGCTGCTGCTGCTTGACCTAGATGTCTGGCATTCACGCTTTCCTTTTGAGCTCGAGGCGTCGTTGTTGTCGCTCTCTGCACGCTGGCGTTTATTCAACACCTTCACCGGCGACTATAAAAACATCAGAGGGGCAGGGAAAGTGGAAAGGCGAAACAGAATGCAAGGACAGGAGGAACGAGGAAACGTACCACCACCAGCTCATCGTTGTATGGTCCTGCTACCGCTCCCATCCCAGTATTGTCTGCCCTACTGTCTATGCCTCCGTTCACGTCTCCCATAGGCACACAATGCTCCTGCTGCCCTACAGCTGCTCCCTGAGCGTTCCCATCGCCGACCGTTGGACCTGGACCGATGGCATCATCATCTTCATTCTCCTTGTCGCTCGGCACGGCAGAAGCTGTTTTCTTGGTGCGGGAGCGTCGTCGATTGAAGCGTACAACATTTTCATCAGTTGCGCGGTTATGGAGGCCATCGTAGAGAGCATCGAGCTCGGCGTAGAAGGGGTATGGAGTCTTAAAGCAATGCGCGTATTTCTTGCCGTTGGTCTGAATGTGTGTGTTGTCTACCAAAGATTACACGAAGCAGGAGAAGCACACACCTTGCAAAAATCTTCAATGGATTCTGGAGTGTTTACTGCATGCTTTTCCTCGTCATCCACCCAGTTCCGCTGAATTTTTTGCTCAAGGTGGTAGGGAGAAGAAAGCAAGCAAGAGTGACAGTGCGTGACAAAATAATTCTCAAGCGTGATTCTCAAGTGTGATTCTAGCCGAATTCTAGCGCACCCGATCAGGCCCTCAGGGATAGCGTCGTCTGAGAAAAACTTAAGTTTTGGGCCAGTCTGCCCATTCTTGTCTAGCCAGTCTCGGCTTTCAAGCAACCTTTGAAACTGAGATCCCATAGTACGATTGCGGAACTGGCACCGGCTGAGTACCTCGTTGAAGCCCGCTGACCATGGCGGGCAGATTCTCTCGTCCTCGTGAGTGTAAATGTAGGTTAAGCGTACCGGCGGCATCATTGCCCTGCGCGAGATCTGGCATAGGATTTGAGCATCCCCATAATTTCATTTCACGGCGTATCACATTTGAGCTTGCCGGTGACTGGTGCCGCGGTGGATCTTCTTTCGGATGTGCCGTATCATGTGCGGTTGTGAATATAAGGATATTTATATACAGAGATCCAGCTAGCCCCTGCGGTTCGCAAGGTGCAGGAAGACGAGGGGAGATGGAGACTTAACCCATAGTCTTTATTTTATTTTGGATGCCGGATTGCATCGTCATTTATTTGGCTAGCGCAAGGCAACTTTCTTGGTGGTAATATCGTGCGACAGTGGGTATTGTATTGCAACCGGATCATATCCGAGAAACCTCACAATGATCCCTCACAAATGATCTGCACATTGTCTGCACACATATTATGCTACCACAAGCCTCCCAGATTTACAACGGCGATTTGCAGATCACTGATATATGTGACGTGGTACCAGGTCTCGTACACTGTCCAATCCCGAGTTGGCCAGCTCCTGACGACACCCTACATTGCCGACGGGGAAGAAACTATGCGTGACTTGGCGCTTGAGAGGTTAAGTTACCGGGAACTTCAATTGGACGCCGATGTTGCGAAACGAGATTGTTTTCGATGCGCGGCGGCCGGAGCAAAAATAAATCTGTGCTCAGTTTCCACATCCCATTCCGCACCTCGATATTGAAACAACGGCGCTGATCAGAGTCGGGGACGACACAAGGATCACAGCGGACTTGCTAAACTATACTTAAACCAATGTTCGCAGAAATACTAGTAGATAAGCGATTTATGAACCCCGGATTAAAGCTATATCCGCACTCGTCGCATGAGCACTGCGGAGGTAAATAGGGTGCCGGTGGACGTCGCAGCGGCACTCGTTGGCAGATTATTCGCCGAGTCTGAGGGACTCAGATAAAGGACTATCATTACGTCGCCATCACAAACGGACCGTTGCCACAGATTTACTTCCGCGACCTAACTGGGCCCTACCCTAGTTATCAGTTGCGAAATAGGGATCCATCCGAAATATATTTTATAGCATCGCTGCACAATAATAGTACGAATTACGCAGCAGTTTAATCAAAAAAATAGAAACCCAACGTGAACGAAGTGCATGACGAACTAACTATCTTACCCGAGAAGTAGGGTCCCACTTCTAAATAGGGTTATTTCAGAGCTTTTTTGCACAGAAAAGTCCAATTCCTACCTCCTGTCTATTCCCAGAAAGTGGTCCCACTTTCCAAAATATAAGCGTAAGAATGACTTCCTATGTTCCGAAACCTTTACGCTCTGGGGGAACCCTAACCGAGAACCCTAACCAACTAACCGCACAGCTTCAACGCAAGTCTATGTCCGAATATTGTACCAGGACCCGGTGGGGGTCAAACACTCCCTACCGAGTCTCATGTACTTTATAGAGAGAATGTCATTTTCTGAGTTGTAGCTATATGTGCACCCACTTTCATTTTTCACGTAGGGGCACCCCCAAGCCTAGTACCTAAAGAGATAGTTTCTGGATAGTACGTCCCAATGGTGCGTTCCTCTGAGGGGGAAGTGCGAGGCCATCGCAGCCCTCGGCCAGCTTTACCCCATCCTTCGCGAGGTTCGGATCGGATACTCAAGACATTGTTGGGACCGCATTGATGCGATGCTGCGGAAGAGATATGGAGGGAACACGTATATTCAAGTGATATAGAGGACGGCTCGGCGGGGAGTATTCAGTTCTCCCGCCCATTTGTCATCATCGCTTACCCCGTACAACAGGGAATTGGTCTCAGAGAAGTGCAGGTCTCCCAGAGGCGAATCAATTGCCTTGCGCCCAAGACGCTGCCAGGCGACGCAAGTTTCGGATGTGTATGTATGCCGGGGAAGCACGAATGATACGACTCGGGTACGTTTAACTCGCGACCAATAGTAAGGTCCGGCCTTCAACTCGACAAGTCACTTGTTCGAGTCGTTCTTCACCTGGAAATCGACTGTGCGTCTCAAGATTGCAGTAAAATACGTTTGGTACACGGAAAACGGCCTGATGGTCGGTGTACATATTTTGACTGAGAAGTCAACCCGAAGCGTGCTTCTTCTTGTCCATGGCGCAATCCCGCTTGTGAGTAGATTTCCAATGAGCCTAGCAAGTGTCAGCCCATGTTCCAGCCGACAGTGAAGCCTCACCTTCTGACATGCCTGCCCACAATAAAATCTTTGTCCACAACCGGAGCACGCTTTCAAATCGTTCGGATTCCCACAGGCAGCACACGCCGTCGCCCGCCGACTATCCCTCCCGTCCTTCTTCAGCTCCTCGAAAAACCCAAACGAGTCACCCGGGGACATCGTGACCTCCCGCGTCGTCTTGCGCTTACTCGCGCTCAAAGGTCCAATGAGCGCCTCTGGCGCAAGAGGCATTTTGAACGTCTTCGCGCCCGGTGAGTACGACAACTTCGTTCCCAGCGCGGCCATGACAGCCCGCGTCGTCTCTGCGAGATCGAAATAGTCCGGGTCGAACTTCGATCTCTTATTCCAGCCGCGATCGGTGTAGTTGGGCATGGAATAGATCTCGGAGAGCAGTTCGCGCCGTGCGGCAGGTGTGCCGGATTTGGTGAGGGTCTCGATGTGTTCGGCCCAGGTGTCGTTCCCCTTGCCGTTTTCCATTGGGCAGATTCCAGAGCCGCCGAGGACTTGGACGCGGCCGTAGCTCTCTTCAAGCGGCACGATTTTCTCCATCTGAAATCAGCAATATTGGCCGGGAATTTGGATGGAGGAAGTAACGGGCACTGACGATGATATCGTGACGGAAATGATCTCCCAGATCATATTCATACTGGCATGCATCGCCGACTTTGGCCATGACATGGGCCACGCAATAATCGTTCTCGTTGAGGAAATCATAACCGGACTGAGGTGAAGGATGCGTGAAGCAGGCTGCATGCAGTAGACAGACAACTTACAGCGTCGACATGCATCATGTCAATCGCGCCGCTGTTCTGGAAGAGGATGAGAGATCACAAGAAAAATGATATAGCTGGTACAACCTTGGGGCCGTATTGCGTGCCGTCGCGGTAATCAGTCAGGATGTGTGCATGGAAGTTTCGGACCCTGGGAGAAGTGGTGAAGCAAAATGCCAAGTACTGCAAAAAGGAAATGCGCACCATCCCATAAGCGGCGCCAAAACTTTGTCCTGAAACACACCCAGAGACATCCCTCCGCTGACAATGAACCGTCTCCAGATGCGATCCTCACCGGTCGCCGTTTTTATGTCCCTGTTGATTGATGTGTTGCTAGTATTGACAATAGACTGGACTCACGGCATGTGAATCCGGAGGATGTAGTCGCGGCGCGTCAAATCGCCTAGATCGACTTGCTTCAGCTCGCGTTTCTAAAATAATACAGTTAGCGTGCGGTCTTTGTAAAGCAGACGGACCCGCACCCTTCGCGCCAGAACAGCATTCATGAATTGATCCTCTGGGCGTAGAAGTTGACTCGATCGGTTGAGCGGTGCATAGGTCATTTGGTGCATCATCTGCGCAGAAATATCGTTAGTGTACGTATATGCTTCTGATAAATCACAAAAAGTGAAATATGTAGTGTCACATGTGGCACAAAAGAAAAAGCAAGACGAGAAAGAAGGGTAGAAAGAGCCGTACTTTTCTCATCATGGGATAAGGGATATCTTCATATCCTGCACCTTGTTGGCCGCGGGGGATATACTGATTACTAGATGAAAAAAATCCATAGATGGAAGAGGGAACATACGGGATACAAGCCCCAGGACCTGATTCTACCATCGGGGCCGATGTGTTTGATGTACGTGTCGGGATCTGCATGGATGGTGGAGTCGTAAAAAGGAGTGCAAGCGCCAGACTCACGTTCAAAAAATGCAGCAGGCAAAGATGAGCCGTCGTCGTTCGGGGCGAGTTTTATGAAAGCGGGAGGCCTCGTCGATGCGATGGTGGTGCCCTGGAGGGCTCGAAGCATATCCTCCATAGTGGATCAAAGGAAAGAGCGGCGTAACGGAGGTCACGTCACGAGCTCACATTGCTACCGCAAAGGGGAATTTGGTATTGGAATGTTGAATTCAACTATCGGATTCGATCGCCTCAACGTCCGTAGCTCGAGTTTCAATGTGTAATCCCGCGTCGCTGAGTTCCGATAAACACGCCGTATTATGTAGATGCGGATTTGAACTGTGTGGTAATTTTACAGCTGTTTGCAAAAGTAATGACACTTCGATCATTTTGTAAATAAGAAAGCAAACAAATACCTCCCCTCTTTCTGCGCTCATTGTGAGCTCAATTCTGGCTCAATTCACTTGTTTTGTAGCGCGTTCGAAAGTGTTTCGAAGGTGCTTTCAGCCTGTAGTGGTCACAACTTCTATCTACAAGTTTAAATTTTCCACCTTATTCGGCTCCGTGCCAGCGGATCCCCAGCTCGATGACTCTGTACCCTCACTATCCTGAGGCCTCCACGACCTGGTCGACACGTTCCCGCTGTGCTCGAGCCTTCTTCTGACACTACAGCATCCAGACCAACAAAATCTTGGAGCTTTGAGTGCTTGGACAATAATGGAGACAGCGGCGGCCCGATGGCGCGTTTCATCTGCAGTGACAAGGTATGTGGACATCTTTGGCTCTCCAATCATCCTGTCGCCCGCACCGCTTGCCCCCGCAGCTTATGAGCATATCGTAGCGCCGCTCACGCGGCCGCTGAGCTCATGCACCCAGCCGCCGCCATCTGCTGCTGTTGCGCTACACGGGCTTACTTCGTGGCTCCTTCTACACACCCTCCGCATTCTCGCGTGTCAACCTCGGCCGAACTGCATGCCACCACGCATATATGCATGCTCTTAATTGTCCTCGCACACCGCCATCACTCGCACTCAACTTCTCGTCTTCTGAGGCGACGCAATACATCACCGCAAGCCTTAACATTCGGCTCCTTGTCTTCCGGTTTGTGCTACAGTCGGCCCGCAATGGGCGAGCTGGGTGTGTGCGCATGTGGGAAGTAGTGAGGACCGAGGCTGTACGACACACTCGCTATCTGCCGCAGCTGGTATCGCATTTCATCTAGTGAACACGTCTTGTTCTAAGTATTACCTGTACATTGGTTGACTTGAATCGTATGTCCTTTGCGCATTTGTAAGTGCTTGAATAAGCCTATCATGAGCGCAAAATTCAAGGAGACCTGAGCTGCAAGAGGGTGCGCCGCGCCGCCGATGCGTTGAAGCCGAATAAGGTCGAAAGTTTAAACTTGTAGATAGAAGTTGTGACCACTACAGGCTGAAAGCGCCTTCAAAACGCTTTCGAACGCGCTACAAAACAAGTGAATTGAGCCAGAATTGAGCTCACAATGAGCGCAGAAAGAGGGGAGGTATTTGTTTGCTTTCTTATCTACAAAATGATCGAAGTGTCATTACTTTTGCAAACAGCTGTAAATGCATTAGGATTGCAGACCGTGTGCCAGATCGGCTAGACTCGTTACCAGTCTGCCCTACAACGGCAAATCTTAGTGCAAGGCAGACTGGTCACGAGTCTATAGATCGGCGCTTGGGACGTGCGAGACGACCTTACCCCTTCAGTGAGATAAGCTAGACGCCTCGGTGCGTACATGCCCATGGGCTTGCATCCCGGCCCGTCACGAGATACGCGCCGGACCTTCTGGTGCGACAAACCGGCAGGGACCAATTTCGCTCCTCTGGCAGTCAACCTAGCGTAAAAATGGATCATACTCCTTTCATTCAGGGTGTTTCAGACATCTCCTTTTTCATCCCAACTTGGGTCCCAACTTCGTCCCCAACTCGAGACTCAATCTGACATGTTTTTGACCCGGGAGGCAGAACGACCGCCCCAAATAGATTCGGTGAAGTTGGGACTTGAAACTGGGGTCGAAGCTGGATGTCAAGTCGTGGTCCGGTGCCCGACTTGACATCCAACTTCGTTCCCGAACTATTTCAAGTTCCAACTTCGAGCGAAGTTGGGCCGAAGTTGGGACCCAAGTTGGGCCTCAAATCGGGATGTCTGAAACCCGCTAATAGATTGATCTTTGGTTTTCACGTCCGGGGATTGCCTAATCTATTTTCCCTGTTTATTCTCAACTTGTTTGGGTTTGAATGACAAATATATCGGAGGCTTAAACGTATAAATAGCGGAGAATTTGGGAGAATAATTCAGTCACCAATCCCTCGTTGGTTTCCACAGCGTCGCATCTCGTCTGTCCATTCGCAGACTTACCGAGCTCTAACTGACTATTTTTTGAGTGGCACCATGTTGTTCAAATCGTCCATCGTCGTTGCAGTTCTTACTGCTGTCGTCTCGGTTCAAGCGTTGCCCACCATTTCATCCCCTGCGCCGGTGCCTACCGTAACCAACGGCCCACAGATTGCCTCCGGCCTCAAGTCCCAGGCCAGCGTCGTCGACAGGCTCAAGAAGTTGTTGACGGACGCCAACGGGAACCCCCTCACTGGTGATGCTCTTCGCAACCTCACCGTTTTCGATTTCAATCTGCAGACCGCCTCTAATGGGGCAAAGGGCGGCTCCATCCTTCTCGCCACCGTCGACAATTTCCCCATCCTCGAAGATCTCGGCATCTCTAGTGCTGTATCTTTCATCGAGCCGTGCGGACTCAACATCCCCCATTTTCACCCACGTGCGAGCGAGATCCTGACCGTTATCGAGGGCGTCCTCGATACCGGCTTCGTGCAGGAGAACGGCTTCAACACGGAGATCGAGACCCAGTTAGGAAAATTTCAAGCGACGGTATTTCCAACTCTCTCATACACAGGCGCAGCAACATATCTAAGTTATTACTCTTTTAGGTGTTTCCTATGGGGAGCATTCATTATCAGCAGAATCCAACCTGCTCTCCCGCCATCTTCGTCGCTGGGCTCGGTAGCGAGGATCCCGGCCGCAGCGATATTGCGACCAGCTTTTGGATGCTCCCATCCGACGTCATTGATGCCGCGCTAGGGTTCCCAGAGACCATTGGAGGAAGTAACATCGCCGCCTGGAAGGCCCACCTGCCGGTCAATTTGGCCGCGGGAGTGGAGAGCTGCTTGCAAGCGTGTGGTCTGTCACAATAGTGTCGACGCCTGTAAGATTTCTTCCGTAATCGATATATGGTGACTCAAATCCATTTTTACAGCCCCTCATCCCTATTGCTAATGAACTAATTAAATCGGTATTCAGCGCTTAACCTCCGTCTTACAACTTAGCTGCGTGGAGTTCAGTACCTAGCACGATTCTTTTTATATGTCAGCTCCCAGAATAATATAGTGTTTCAGTGTAGCCCGTCATACTAACCTAGAAAACCTAACGGGGAATTAATTCTTTGGAATCTTGATTTTTCAAGACGCCGGTCATGAGGGGGAGAATATTTGATTGCCAGTCATCCGCAAGGACTTGTGTGAGGGAAGCGCTATCGGCAGGTTAAAATAACTCCGGCTGAAATTGGAAATTGACGGGGTGAGACCAAAATACGTTAGAATTTAGTCCGCACACCCGAACGAGACCGACTATTGCTAGACCATTCTCAACTCACCCATTCAGTCTGCCAGAGTCTCTATCTTTTCAACAAAAGGGAGGCATCTCGGATGGCTTGAGTGGTTGCGGTCCGACCGCCTCAAGTATTTCTGGACTGGTGTTTCGATTCGATGATTCGATATTGCGAGGCATCGCAAGGTATATTACAGAGTTCCAAACCTAAGACCCCCAGAACACACAAAGCCGCACACAGGTCCTAAAGGAAAGACAGGCTTTCCGGTCAGGACGAACAAAACCGCCCGCCGAAGGAGATGTCGTCAAAGTACGGGCCTGGATGGGTCCGATTCAATCGTCAGCATCGATGCGGGGGGGAAGAGAGATAAGAACGGAGAGGAAATGCAGCGGGAACCAAAGGAGGGCATAAAGAACGAGAGGCGCGTGCATACCGAGGTGGTTGAAAATATTACTGGTGAGGACGTTGTTCCCCGTGATGCAGTCCTCGTTATCCTGCCCGGGGCACGCGACAAAGTCTTTTCCAGTCGAGTCGGTTATATGGATCTCGCCGCTCGAGTGGTGGAACCCGAAGGAGAGAGGCGGGAGGAGCGGGACGGGGTCGCGCTGGTTGGTCACGTAGGTGAAGCCGAGCTGCAGGAGGGAAAATCAGTAACTTTCAGACTCTTGCTAGAAAAGAAGAGCGAATAGCTCACCTTGGCATCGATGAAGTCCGCCCATTCCTGGTTACCACCGCGCGGGACGCCGAATCCGGTGACGGACACTTGCACGGATGGGGGGACGGCGTCCTTGATCATCAGCCCAGTCAGGGGTGCCAGCGCTCCGCCTGTAAGCAGCTCCTAAGAATGAGGCACACCTTGTTGGGCAGGAGAGAGACGCACCAAGGCTGTGGCCCGTCACGATGATCTTCTTCACGCCAGTGCTCGCGAGGCCGGCTATAACACCCGCGAGCAGGTCGTCGGCCGTGCGCTCGAACGTCTCCTGAAACCCGCTGTGTACTGTGATGTTCACTGCGTTCGGATATTGATCAAGTAGGTCCAGGAGAATAAGGGTAAAAGACGTACGGCCGGCGCTTGAAGGGAAACGAGAGACGTTCAGGGCTGCGAGGCTGAATTCTGCGTCGTTCAGTAGAGAGAGTCTTGGGATGTTTGTGAATTTGGAATGACAAGAGGAAGACACCACGTACATGCTTTGCGCGTCCGTGCCCTCATGGGCGACAACGAGACTCTGCTCGTCCTTATCATGTGCGATGTAGTCTGCCAGAATAAATGCCGATCAGACTCTGCGGACTCGCATGTCGATGAAGTTACCCACAAAGTGGAATCTTGCCTCCGTCTGAGAACAGTTACAGAGCGTATCACAAAGAACGGATCGGAGACGCACCTCCACCGGTTTGAAGAAATGTAATGCGCGCCTGTGACAGAGCGTCGCAGGGCGTGCCGCAGGTCCCGGATATGATAGTCTCGCTCGAGCAGTATGCAAGGCTGGCAAACTGCGCTGGGCGTAGCAGCGTCTGATTCATCGTCCCGAGTGACACCGCCGATGGTTGCGCGACAGTACTCGAAGCCCGTGGCCGAATGGGCGAGGACAACGCCACAGGAAGGAGCGCCAATAGAGGCAGCGAGTGTGAAAGGACTCGGAGATTGACCATGACTGCGAGGACAACCAAGGGGCGGAGAGGAAAGGGCCACGCTCACACTCGTGTGGTGCAGCATACATATTTATTTTAGTGTCGGTGAAGCGAAGCGAGATGTTGACAAGCGGTCACCGCGGCTAATCAGTAAATATCATGATCGTTTCCCAGCGTTGCATATGCTGTCAAATGTTGCCCATATGTACTATCCCCGCGTTCACTGTAGTCGGATTTGCTCAGAGAGATGACGATCAGGTTGAAAAACCCCACCAGTAGCCTCCAAACCAGGTCCACGGAGCCTGAAGCGTATGCTGGAAAAGTACGGTTCACCCGATCAGAATCACGTTTTGAGAACATCAATCGAATCAAAGTCTCCTGCCTTCCCCGCGTGGGGCCTGCGATCTCTCTCCGGGTCAGTTCAGGGCATGCCTATATGGAAGTTCAAAAAATTAAAGCTCTATCGCTCACCGAATAAGACTGCCCGGAAACTCGAAATCCGTAGTGCGCGACTACGTACAGAATTGAGAAAGCCACAGTGTGAGCGCAAGTAAAAATGAAGCCTTTGGGCCACCGGAAGTCGTGTAAAACGCGTCCTGGCCAAGATATGCCGCATATGCGCCGTGTTTGGTTGTCATGTATTGATTATGGTTTCATACGTGTGCCAGGGCTCGAAATCAAACGCGGGGTGAGGGACCAAAGCCTCTGTTTTCTTTTTCGGAAGCAAATGGTGGTGAAGTGGTTCGGCCCGATCGGGGCTTCCCGGACTGCGAAAGGGCAGCGGGGAAGGGCGGATCGGAGCGAAACGGAAGGCAGGCGACCCGGAGTCCACAAGGGCCACTAAGGGTCAGGAGGAAGGAGGCTCAAGCGTGGGAAGGAGAAAAGAGGAGTGGGGGGTGGGACAAAAAGGAATGCTTGAAGACGACAGAAAGTCGTTTCTGAGGACGTGGCGGGAGCAGAAAGAGAAGTGGCTGTGTAGATTAGATGCATCTAATCTAACACAGTACTACCTTGCCTTTCACTCGGGCCGGCTCGCAGGCTCGCCTTGCCAGATAGCAATGATCCCATCAATCAATTGCACAGCCACGAATTCCTTGAATCTCTTATCATGCATCCTGCACGCCATTTTTTGGCAAGTAGATATGTACCCTTTCAATGGCCCCCACGGAACTGTTACAGGCGAAGCCGATCTTGCGATGGCCGCCCGATGCTGCCGACAGTTTTTTAGGCCCGCGATAGATAGACTCTGGAGCCAGATGTGGGACTTGAAGCCATTACTGCGCCTGCTGCCAGCCTTCTTCGAGGTGGAAGGGACAATTGTAAGTATTATATTTGCTTTACAAAGTTATTACTTTTGCCCTTCACTTATCCATAGATACTTCATGGAAAAGTGGGCTCGATTTACTTTTTACTCAGAACGCATCCGAATTCAAATGATCTTCCTCCCAAAATTTATGCCTCTGTATTTATCCGAATGGACCAGCTTTCGCGTGACCAGGCCATATTCCCGCGGCTACAATTTCTGTATTTCACCGCCACGCGGCTGCGGGTCCGGAGCTACTCCTCTTTCAATCAGAAAGGTTGCGCCAATTGGATTGCTCTTGCCATGCTACCCATAATATGGACCACGCCCTCTCCATCACGAGAAGAACGTCACAACTTTCTGTCACTTCCCTCCTGCGTTTTCTGCTTCAGAGGCCGGACGTCTTGGCAAATCGACAGCACGATGATTTCATAACTCGAGCATCTTGTCGACCTCCAGCTCGATTTGTGGGAGGTAGAGTTTGACAAGGTGGAGCAGCCTCATAATATGGTGGCTCTGGAGACTCTTTCTCTTACAGGTTCTATTCAACGTATGTCGGGCTTCATGAAGAAATTCCCCATCGCGCCCAGTAGCCTATCTTCCGTAATCTTTACGCAAGTCCCATACACGGCCATAGACGACGGTCGAATCCTTCCATTGGCACACACGTGGAGGGACCTATTTATCCTCTGCGCAGGTCACTCTGCCTCATTGCGCCGCGTTCATTCGAGTATCTCGACATCTCGGCCGATCACGCCATGACTGGGATGCACATTCACTCGACATGGTTTTCCTCCCCCGCTCCCCACCCACCAACGCGCCGTCTGCGGCTGCTCTGCATGCATTCGCCAAGCATTGCCCGAAGCTCACCCATCTGTCGGCCTCCATTCACACCCGCGATGTTCGCGCACAACTGGTAAAGGTGCATAATCTTGGGCATTTGATTCCGCCGCATCCGCTACAGACCCTGGCGAAAGACTCCCAGCCGGTGGCTAGCCCCGACGCAGACGTGTTGGACCGTTTCATCGCGATCTTCCCGAATCCTTTGTTTCTGGGTTCTAACCACGATACCCTGTGGAGTGACATCACCGCACTCCTTGGGGAACGTCGTGCGCAGGTCATGCGGTGCACCATTAACGTGTGTGTTTTCAAAACCGTGTTCAATACAGTATTGACGTATCCAACGACAGATCGTGATTGTGGATGGACACAGATGCTTATATGCTTATATGTACTCCTTCAGTTTAAAATTTTACCAATCGTCATGGTATTCCAACCACTTGATTTCCCGGTTCCTCCTCAAACGTCTCGCATTGGAGAGCTGAGCATTCAATATCTCGGATGACAGAACCCCAAAATGCAGACATGTACCCTATCTCTTCGGATCGAGGTTTCGAAATAAAAAAATTAGCTCGTTTCTAGTAACCATCCCCTCCGTATGTGGCCCGACTCCTTTTCTCATGCCAGCGAGGTCTTGAAAAATGGAATTTTCTAGGCGATGCGGGAGGGTGCACTGAGTCACTCGCAACTTGCGGCTATTATCGGCTAGTCGCTAATTGCAGCAGCAAAATCGCCTTGGGGGACCTACCGGAGACCAGCACAGAAACCCGGCCCTCTCTCTTTTTTATTTTATTTTTCCATCCTCGCTGATGGGTGGCTGTCCACTCCTGTCACGGAACGTGCTTGCCGCACTGTTGCCGCACAAACAACATCTTTGTCCTCACCTTGTGCGGCAAGCTTCACCCACTACCTCTTTGCACTCATGATTCCACCTACTGCTGACCTGGACGACGAGCTGGCGTTCCTCGAAACCGCGACACCGGCCGAGCAAGACAACCATGCGAACGTTCTTCGCCATCAGCTCATCACTTCCCCGCTGCTCACCTATTCTGCACTCAAGCATCGTCCCAGAGACTTCCCATCTCGTGGACTTCTCGGAACAAGCACAGGGGATCGGGTCTATGTCAACACCAACGCGCCAAGCAGCGCTGTGATCTGTGGCGTGCAGGTTGGTCTCCGCCGCGTCTTCGATGCGTTCGGGTTTAAGCCCTTACTTATTTTAGGGGTCTGGCAAAAGCCATACAATCTCTTGCTTCCTCGAATGTGCACTCATCGCGGATTCACGTATCGGCCAGCTCCCGGAGCCTTTGAGCGCTCTTGTGTACGCGTGTTCGATGTCTCCGCGCACAACTTGGGCTTACCACCCACAGCTTTCATTTTGATACTCAAGACACTGGCCGCCCCTGCGAGGCTGCCTATATCTCGTCACCGACCGCTCTTCTTCCAAACCCCGTTGCCTTACCCCAAGTTACCGTCCTTTGCTCGTAAGTACGGTTGTCCCGTTGCGGGCTGCATTCGCACTCACCTGACTTCCTTATTTGAAGACCCAGCAACGTGAACCGTCGACGACGCGCGTACGCTTCCCTGGACCAGGTCCGCGTTGAGCCGCTGTACCTGTCAGAAAAGGATCTCACAGCCGAACGGATGCTCGCAATTATGGGCTGCGACAATCTTGAAGTACCTCTCGCCTGTCTGACACCGTTCTTGACTGATATTCTATAGACTATGCCACTGTATATGCACACTGCGTTGCTCATTATCCGCGAGATGGGTGTCGATACGTTTAGCTATTTAGGTCGGCAGACAGCCTGAGGCCGATTTTGTAACTGATTCATTGGCACAGAATTCAAGCGCAAGATTGGCCTAGAACAGCTCGATGCAAAGCAAAAGGCGATGATAAAGCTCCGAATGGATTTATTGGACGCATTTATTCGCCCGGGCGCGCGCGAGATTGAATCGTATTTCACTGCCGGAGGACTGATCCTGGTTGACCTCACGGACCCATTTCTCGACGGTGAGTGACCACGTGGTTCTGTCAACGGTAGCCTCAAGGCTCACATGCTGGAACCTAACTCCAGGCCTCACGGCAACTGTGCTCTTCGACATCGTTCTCGGAGTGTTCACTCAATGGCAAACGGTGTGTGGAAAGATCGTTGGTGCGTTGAGTTGTTCTTTTTTTCTGTGATTGCTCTGAGGATCCTTGTCGTCGCTCGCAGTGTTAGATGAAGCCCACAAATATCTCGTCAACAGCGATTCAGCCCGTCTAACCCAGTCTGTCAGCGACGTCATTCGTCTCCAGCGGCATCTGGCCACCCGGGTGATCATCGCGACGCAAGAACCCACAGTCATCCCCGCTACAATTCTCGACTTAGCGTCGATCATCATTTGCCATCGCTTCTCCTCGCCAGCATGGAGCACTCATCTTGCACGTCACGTCTCTGGAGGAAGTGAATCTGTGTCTTGGTACCAGCAGGTCATGTTGCTTGCCACTGGCGAAGCATTGGTTTTCTCCCCCGCAGCCGTGACCACAGCAGATGAGCGTGGAGGAGTCGTGCTCTTGGGTAAAGATCATCTCAAGCTGCGGGTGCGGCCTCGCCTGACGCTGGATGGTGGTGCATCAGTGCTGGCCGTGGGACGCAGTTTACCTGCGCTTGCTGTCAGTTCAGCCGTCTCGCCGCCTCTGACATCCGAGTCCCCCTTTCCTGAGGAACGGGAGATCCGTCTCAAACACATGAGGATGGTTCCGTCGGTAGCCGATCCCAAGTCAACTGTGGCCGATGCCACTCTGTTTGCGCCTCTCAGCACACCGACAACTTCGGGGACGGGCGGTACGGCACCAACGGTCTTAGAGTTGCAGTCAACCGTCCCAGATTCTCGCGCAGTTCCAGCTCGCCTCGAGCATCTCGTGGAATGGCTATTGCGCAGCGGCGGTGCAGAAACACCTCTGAACCTTAATTGGGCCTATGCTGCACTCTGTTGGGTTAGGAAGAAGGAGTACGTCGGGATGAGCCAGTCACAGTGGCGGACTCAGATGCTGCGGGAGGCAGTGGAAGCTGGGCTCGTCGAACTGATCAACATGGACGTCAAGGAGAAGGATCTCAAGGCGCGCGGAGAGAAGAAGATGATACGTTTACTCGAGCGTGGCCCATTTGCCTATGTCTAACGATGCGCTGCCTGGATGACCAATGCACCCTATGATAATCCCATCTATAATACCAGTACCTACTAGGCATACACCAATATCTATAACTGAAAAATATGTACTAACTACTGAATATGTACTGACTACTGATTATGGCTGTGTGATGTGTGCGAGGTGGTCCAAATCCGACCGGTATGTGCGACAACAGGCCAACAAATAATATGAGGACTAGTGCAGATGGGCCACAGAGTGTGACTGGAATCCAAGTAGGAAACACAATCTATTTGTCGGGGGATGTTTCTACATTGCAGAATCCTCGAGTATTTAGAGGAAAATGGACATGCATACAGAGAGCAGATTGGCAAATAGCGTGTAAAGATTCAAAGGGAGTGGAGCAGAAGCTATACTACAGCTCCGCACGGTCACTAAGAATGTAAGAAGTGTCCCAAAAAGGATTTCGGACTTGGTGCGTGGTTGGAGTGGACAGGGATGGAGAGGTGAACAGGGAACTCCAACAAGCTGTGCTGTGCAAACTTCGATGCGTGAATGGGGAAAACTACCTGAACTCCAACTCCGATGAGGACTGAAAAACTTCAACTCCGATCTGTGAGCTCCGATTACGATTTGCTATGAAAACCCCGGTGTTTGCGTGAACAGCTTCTCCCGGGTGCGCATCACCGGAAAGTCCCGTTTCACATACGATTTGGATACGATACCAAAAGAGCTGAAGTTGTTTGCTGCCAAATGAATCAAAGGTAACTGGACAAAGACTGTTTCTGAGGAAACTATATTATTTGGCTCCACTTCCGGTTTCAGTTCGCATAAAACTCATTGCGAGTCAGTATGTACGCACCTACGGAGTCAGGTTGTCATATTTTGTCTCATTCGTACATCGACTAAGTGTGGAATCGAACGAGTAAGAAGAGAGTCGCTTCGTGAGTTGATATTCGGACATGGTGTAAGGGATAGCGCGGCCTCTGAGATCGTCCCGATGGTTTGGGATCGAGGCAGATCGAGGTTCGAGTCCTTGTGTCCCTAATTTTTTCATCCATTTGGTTCATTACGGTCTGGAAGAGCTTCACTGGTGACGACATTTTCAGTGCAGAGGAAATTCGGGATGGTATTTCGGTCTCATTTTTTAAGACAAAAACTTTCCCATTTGGGATGTTTTCAAAGAATTCCCGATATCTCGGTCAGTTCTCAATGGATTTGGTTAAAGAATAGCTAGATATACCAGGCTAATTCATGCGGCATTAGTAATAGAAAGGAATTTGTAAAAATATTTCATATTGGATGATCTACAATTTTGGGGTGATTTGAGCAGAAATGCAATCTAGCATGGTCCAGACACCCTTATACATTGTGGTTTCGGGGGAGGAGAAACATGTATGTATTAAGAAGGATGTGATAGAGTCAGAATTCTAGATAGTTTTGTCTTTGGTTGTAATCACTTGGCAACATTGCACAGTACAGGGGGATTGTGAGAATTGAATGAAGCTATGGATTTTATGCACTTATGACTCTACTAGCAAGGACTCGTGCTTCGCTACGAATAGAATCGAGAACGTGGACGAACCAGGCCCATTCTATCTCGGGATTCAGAGCGGACACTCGTCACCAACCTTCGGTTGGTTCCTCGTGACCTTGTGTTCCGGATTCCCAAGTGCCCAAACAATGTTAACCATCCAGAGATGAAGGATTTCTAGTGTCCTCCTCTTTTCACTCAACTGAGAAGTGAACGTTGTCACTTGTCCTAATAGGGGAAGTCAAAGCACTCAGACCAGGCCGCTTCTAGGTTCGATTCAGAGGCCAATTCTGGTGTCGATTCTGGGGCGAGAATCGGTCAAGAATGGGTCAGAATCCGTGTATCTCCTCTAGAGGAGGAACAACATTAGAATTGCCGATTCTCGCTTTGATTCACGCCAGATTCTCATGACGCTCGTTTTGATGCAAGAATTGCCCTTCCAAATCGGTGCCAGAATCGGCCGCTGAATCGATTCAAAATGAGGTCGGTCAAACCTCATTCGATTCTGCACCGATTCAAAACCAAGAATTGTACTGTGAATTGGTCCAGAATCAACGGCGAATCGGCTTCGGCGCTTTGACTTCGCCTAATAAAATCACATCCAGCCCACATTCTACCGCTGAATTGATTTACAGCTGTTTGCAAAACTAATGACACTCGCTAAAAATACTTAAAAGAAAGCATTTTTGATGCGACAGATTGCCGAGCTCATTTCTCATTCATTCCTGAACGGATTTTGTTGAGAGTAATCACGTTCGAAAGCGGGGAAGCAGGGCTTTCACACTGTACCCTACTCACGAGGTAAATTACGCAATTTAGATGTTCCAAAATTCCGGCTGGCTGGTTTGAACCAGACGCGGCAACGGCCCTTTCTCCACCGCCAGGCAACCGATTCACATGAATCCAAATGATTCTGAAGGCTGTGATCAGTGCGAAGCTCTATGATATATTATATTTTGGTTTACTCTCAAGGCAACCTGCTAGGAATGAATATTCAGCGGCAATCAGTAAATCCATTCTTGCAGGTGCGCATCATGTGTGTTTCATTCTAGAGTGGTGCAATATTGATTGCCTTAATGTAAGCTTTCAGATCACCTGGATTTATGAAATTCAGCTCAGGAGTGATGGAGGAAGGGCGTTTCCGCGTCTGGTTCAAACCAGCCAGCCGGAATTTTGGAACATCTAAATTGCGTAATTTACCTCGTGAGTAGGGTACAGTGTGAAAGCCCTGCTTCCCCGCTTTCGAACGTGATTACTCTCAACAAAATCCGTTCAGAAATGAATGAGAAATGAGCTCGGCAATCTGTCACATCAAAAATGCTTTCTTTTAAGTATTTTTAGCGAGTGTCATTAGTTTTGCAAACAGCTGTAAAATGAGGTCAGTCAAACCTCATTCAATTCTGCACCTATTCAAAACCAAGATCGTACTGTGAATTGGTCCAGAATCAAAGGCGAATCGACTTCGGTGCTTTGACTTCGCCTAATAAAATCACGTGCAGCCCACATTCAGCCGCTGAATCGATTCAAAATGAGGTCGGTCAAACCTCATCGATTCTACGCCGATTCAAAACCGAGAATCGTACTGTGAATGGGTCCAGAATCAATGGCGAATTGACTTCAATTTCAGCGCTTTAGCTTCGCCTAATAAAACCACGGCCAGCCCACATTCGTAGGAAATGCCGTTCAATTGGAAGGAACAGAAATTGCAGGTTACAAAACCACATTAACCAGCCAGCCAGCACTCTTAGAGGATACCGTTCAGGGAACAGAAACTCGAAACTAACAAAGCCACAATGACTGGCCAGCATGCTCGCCATTCAGTTGAATGAACACAGAAATTAACAAACCCACAGGCCAGCCCACACTTGTAGGGGATGCCATTCACTTGAATCAAAAGAAAACCCATTCAGTTGCTTGAAAGATAAAGAAACGTAGACCAACAGAACCACATTACAGTCTGCACTCGTATGGGATGCTGCTCACTTGAATCAACCAAAAATCCATTCAGTTCCATGGGAAACAAAAAATGTAGACCAACGAAACCACATTACAGCTAATTGCAGTACCGAGGGCGCGGATCGGAAATCTGCTGTTTTGGGACATTTTCAAAGAATTCCCGGTATCTCACTGAGTTCTACACCGATTCCCTTGAAACCTAGATAGAAATACTCGACTAATTCGTGCGCAATTAGTGATAGAAAGGAAGTTGCAAAAATATTCTATATTTGGCGAGCTGGGTTTGAGGGGTCATTTTTGGGGTCAATTCAATCTGCCGGTATCTAGGCATGTTGAAATGCCCTAGATTTTTGTGAGGGATGGCTTCTATCAATATTGAAAGGTGTGATAGAGTCAGAATGTTCAATATTTTACTTTATCATGCTTGTAATGGCCTCGAGCCAACAGTAATATACTGCAACCAGCAAACAATGTGATATTTGAACCCAACTGCAAACTCCTTCAAAATCTGACTCTATCACACCTTTCAATATTGATAGGAGCCATCTCTCACAAAAATCTAGGGCATTTCAACATGCCTAGATACCGGCAGATTGAATTGACCCCAAAAATGACCCCTCAAACCCAGCTCGCCAAATATAGAATATTTTTGCAACTTCCCTTCTATCACTAATTGCGCACGAATTAGCCGAGTATTTCCATCCAGGTTTCAAGGGAATCGGTGTAGAACTCACTGAGATACTGGGAATTCTTTGAAAACGTCCCAAAACAGCAGATTTCCGATCCGCGCCTTCGGTACTGCAATTAGCTGTAACTTGCCAGTGTACACTCGTATGCCGTCCAGTACCTGTATTGCATCATGCCAGGTCACTGATTTCTTCACAGCCCAATAGCTCCTGTGAGTCTCGCATGAGCTCCAACGGGACCGTGCCGGAATATACCTACCTACCTACCTACCATACCAAGAATTTTCGAGAGGGACCATAGAGACTCCTCACATACTATCTGCCAGCCCCCGATCCAGCATGAAACTAATCAAAGATGCCGTGGGACACAACTGAGTACAGTCTTTTGGTCAGATAGTTCAACACCAGCCTTCCCAGAATATGAGCCGTGGCAAGGTCCACTGGAACTCGAAGTGAAACCAAGAGAAATGAGCAGAGATCAGATCAGTGGCAGTGTCCAATGTTTGTCCGAGCATCTGTCTCGAGACAAAGACCATACACGTGACCACTCTCTTTTGTATAATACTAATAGATCACATCGTTCCTAATACATAAATGCTCCTCCTCGCCCTAAACCACGTTGTATAAGGGTGTCTGGACCATGCTAGATTGCATTTCGGCTCAAATCACCCCAAAATTGTAGATCATCCAATATGGAATATTTTTACAAATTCCTTTGTAACACTAGTTCTGCATGAATTAGCCTGGTATATCTAGTTATGTTTCAACCAAATTCATCGACAACTGACTGAGATATCGGGAATTCTTTGAAAACATCCCAAATGGGAAAGTTTTCGTTCGCGCCTTCGGTACTGCAATTAGCTGTAAATAACATTTTACAGTCAAAGGACTCACCGTATGGCAGTTGAGAAAAACATTAATTCAGGCCTGGGCCTGACCCGGGCCTGACTCAGAGGTAGGGTCGGGTTCAATATATTCTCAAGCCCCGACCCGAACAACACTACTCGTAGACATGACCATTTAAATTTTTGTGAGGGATTGATGATTTGGTTCAGTAAAAGGGTTGGCGGAATCCTCACCGTGAACTGCTCGACTTGAGTCAATCTGAGTGTCGGTGGACAGTCAACAGTGAAGATTGACCCAAATGCCTTCCACATCAAATTCAAGTTAACCTGACAGGCAGACAATATCAATTATTGGGCCATTCCCAAGAAAACCAGGGTGCACCTTGTCGCTCTCTTTCTTGGTTTTGACAGAGAATAAGAATTCAGCTTCTGGAATGAATCGATGTGGTTGGTGGCTATAGGATTACTCGACGAGAGAGGGAGTGGAAGACTGATGATATGAATTTTTGACAAACGTCGTGGCCGTGCAATGAAAAAATTAAAAATGATATATTGTCCGTCTCTCGGATCGAGAAACATGAAAACCAGTCCTCCTTGACGGACCTCTTATTGGTTCTCACTGCTTACGCAGCGTCTGAGTAAGTTAAGCTGGGCCTTGGTATTTGCCTCGTATCCTCTACTTATAATAGAGAACTTGACAACGTTCCTCAAAATTGCCTTGCTCTCAGAGAAGTTGCATTCTCGACAGGCTGCGCAGCTTGGCAAGTAACGAAAAGCGCGAGGAGCAAGGCGAGGAGTAAGTAGGAGGCAGGAGGCGAGTAGGGCGGCTGTGCAAGGCTGTGCACTGATGCCACCAAAAGTGACCGTCACGCGTGACAAACGCTCTTCAAAACACCACGATCGCGACATAGTGAAGGGTTCCTGCAAGAGGTGGGCGCAAGAAGAGAAAAAGATATCAACCTCTTTTTCAATGCTTAGGGCTCTAAATAGGTGGTTTTTCACTACATTTTGATGGCTCCTCGGCCAACTTGACCGAGGTTGGCCGAGGGGCTCGACCGAGTTGGTCGAGGTTGGCTGAGGGGTTCGACCAACCCGGGCAACTCAGTCGAGCCCCTCGGCCAATCTCGGCCAACCTCAGCCGACCTCGGTCAAGTTGGCCGAGGGGCCATCAAAATGTAGTGTTTGGACAAAAAAGTATTTTTGAGGTCCTGGTCATTGTAAGGGAGCCAGTTGATTTTCCATTACACCTGAATCTCGAGAATGGCTGATTCAAAAAATTGAAATAAAATGCCCAATAAATAGCCAAGACCCCCTTATGGGGTGGTAGGCCAAGTCCACTGTGAGCGGGGGGTCTTCTTCGTGAGATATTGTGCTGCCATCATTTTTGGTCCAAAAAGGGAAGTTGGCAAGTTGATATCCGTTTTCTGAGAAAAGTACCTAGGCTGACAGGCAGTGAAACTGGGGTGGTCTTGTATACCAGATTTTATGTCTGGCGCATATTGAGAGAGAAAAATGCAAAACCGGTGGTTCAGACCGGTGATCGGAAGAATAGGTCAATATTCGGCTTTATTCGGCCGCCCACCTCTTGGGTTCCTGGACTACATCTCTGCAAACGCCGATATGGATGCCCAACTTGCTTTATTCACTGGAATTCGCCGTAAGCTGTCCCTCATCGAGTTTGCAAAACTTCCCATTCATAGGGTTCGGATGTCATCCTTCAAGAATCAAGTAGTATATGTAGCTCATTAACTACCGTTCTTCATTCGTATAGGATCTCCCTCTCCGAAATTATTCCGATGTTCACAGCTGAGGAACTATGAAATGATGCTGGGATGATTTGTATGTGATGCGTCCAACACATTCTCCGGAATCCGCCGACATTTATTTGTCTGTGGCACCTGACAAACAGCATTTATTGCTAGCGTGTACTGTGGCTGAGGTAGGTCGTAATTCTGATCTGCCACGGATATATTTGTCCACTGATTTGGGGTTGTGTTCTGAGGCGACAATTGTTATAATGAACCTTCATCGGACCACGTCGCACCACTACTGTACTTTCCCCCTTGTCAATCTAGACCACAGTCGCGCTGTTGTGTCCATCGTTCGTTCCTGATGCGCCATCTATTTCAGGCGGACCAGGGTAGATGACTGCCAATGATTAGGCACGCGGAGCGTCTCGCTAGGCCCCCACCGTACCTTCGGCATCCGCAATGTTCCGCAACTGCCATTGTTTTGGTTCATCATAGGCTTAAACGGAGAGGTATCGACCGACGAAAGCCGATAAGAAGTTACATATCTGAGTTTCTATGCGTGAGGCTAGAAGATGTTTACCTGAGGACAATCAGGTGACCCACCTTTTACCGTAAATCTACGTATCCCACGCAACGCAGGGATCTTTAAAAGTTCCAGCCACTTTACCGCTCCCTAGCGAAATTCTCTCGCTCTTTTCGATCCCTGTGCCTCGCAATTTCCTCCTTCGATGCGCTCGCCATCATGTTCGCACAATGCCACAACGTCAAGATCTCCGGAGGCACCTTTTGCCTCTATCAAGAGTCGGATTCCTCTCGTTCCCATTCCAGATTCCCAGGAGAGTTACCACAGCTCTATTCTCCTCTCCCTCCGCCACTGTCCCAAAGTTTCCACTCCATCAGGCTCGGCGACCTGAATCTCCTCTTGGAAATGGGCAAGGAGGAGCTCGTGGAGTATCATGATGTCAGGCGCTTCAAGACTAACGCCCTGATACGCCGTGAGCGGGTTGTAGTCGGGGTGCGAAGAATCTACGAAGCGTCCGTGTTTGGGACACCGGGCACGCTGACTGCAGTCATCTACGAAGGAACAGACTTCGAGAAGGTATATCGACATCTCCTTTTGTCAGGCACCATGCTGACGGAGGTATTTTAGTGGAAATCGGAGGCGGAAAAACACGAAGCATTCCGGTCGGTTCGCCTCGTTGAGTGGCGAATTACCTCTTACTTGAACGTTCACAGTCATCCTTCTCTTGTTCAGCTCTACGCCGTCACGATGTCGCGATCTATGAACGCCCTCATTTACACAGAACGCAAGTCGCAGTTTCTCAAAAGCACGAGTTATAGTTATTTACGAAACTGGCATAGGTCTGATCCCTCTCAGCGAAGTTAGAGAACTACACGAGCGTTCGCCGTTGGCCTCAACGTATGTTGAATATGGAATTGTAAGCCAATTTCCCTTGTATGTCGGCAAACATCACTGAGCTTACAGAAACGGGACCTATGTGTATGCCTGCCCATGTTTCGCTCAACGTGAGATCTAATTCTTGACAGGCTGCGTTCGAATACTGGCAGGATGTCACCGGGACGTGGCTCCCGTCTCCCGGGGCTCCGAATTATACCTCCTGGATCCGACCCTCAACCGGCCGCCTTTGTATCGATGTCGGCAATTCATTCTCTGACATCAAACACCTCGATATAAAGAGCCTGGTCCGCAATCCCATATCTCGGGCGAGCTCAATCGGCTACTTCGAAGCTAATCTGGATCTGAAGCTCACCTCACGCTTGCGGCTGGATGATATCCACTTTTTGCTTTGTTCGAAGTTGGGTTATGAGATGACGGAGGTCACGTTTCGCGCAGGGCATGTCGCCCTTGGCACGATTTGGGCGTCATCGGATTTGACGAAGGTTATTCCCTTCTCCGGCCTTCTTAGCCTGCCGACGATCCTTGCGCCGAAGGACATCGTCCGCCAGCCCTGGTGGTATTGGGAGAATGGACACAGGACTCCGTGCAGTCGGGAAGACGTCATGCCCGGCGGATGGACGCGGTCGGTTTTCTCATTCCATGGTTGCCAGCTGAAGTACTTACTCGGCTATAGGATTACCCTCCCTCCCAACTTGCAAAAGGCGTTTCATTTGACGACATTTGTAAAGATACAGACATCCAAGCGCCGCGAGATGCAGAAATGCTGGCTTAGCCAGGCTAATAGCATCGCCCGCAAGCACGGTGGTGAGATTTTGGATGCTCTCTTCCTGTTGTTGGCACACTGATTCAGTTTACTGATGAACATAATTTCAGCAGTGAGCAGTTACTGTAAATTTGCTCATCTTTCTCCTTCCTTCCGACCTGAGCGCGTTGTTCATAGGGATTCCCAGCGGCGTCAAATTCCGCATTTCAATATGGTATCCGGAAGACTGTTTTACCCTGCGTGGGACATTCATGGCGGACACGCCCACGTCCGATATATACCTCTTTCTCTTCAAACCTGAGGTGGAATTCGTTGAAAGATACCCCATCATCAAGATTCCTGCTCCTCGTGAAGCACTCTATTGGTCATTTGATCCGCAAGGAAGGGAAAGTCTGTCGTCCCAAATGGCCGAGGAAATTGGCGTTCCCTACGTTTTCTTTGAATCCTGGGTAACGGGCTCGTCCTGGGCCCAGAGAGAGTACGATATATTGGCCGATTTTCACAGCGACAAGGGCTTCGATCCATTTACCCGCCAAGTTGCCCTTCAGCTTGGCCATCCACTCGTCGGGCCCCCAACGGCATCGCACACATCTCTATCCGAAAGTGAGGGTTGTGGCTCTATTGTAGAGGCCGATTTGAACGCGTCACAGTCGATGAAATTGAAGTCGAATATGCGAAACGCGAACTGAAAACCTATCCAAAGCAAGGATTCCGGCGCGCTGCGGTAAAGTGTGAACATTGGTGCGTTCAACCATTCTGCCGCAACTTTATCATTCTCCATAACTGTCGCAGCGGTAAAGGACGACCGGTAGTCCAAAATGTGGTCCTGCCGGATGTTGAAGTGCCGCCCATCCATAGGCACCGCAAGTACCGCAGTGTTTTCGTTCTCGCTGACACGACGCTCCCAGCATGACTGCCCTCATCCCCAAGCAAAGGAACCTGGGCGAAGAAGAATTCCGGCTTTGTAATGATTCGTACCAATGTCATGTACTCGCTTCATATGTATAACCCATGTATTCCGTATCATATTACGGTGTAAAGGCTAGGCCTGGATTTATTATCCTCCTTTGATCTTCCCGTCCCATCGAGTGACAAGAAGTTGGGTCCCACAAGGCGGCAATGCGCGGAAGAGCTATGTCGAGCACCAAGTCTCAAAAGGCCTTAGATTGCATCTCGAACGCGAGTCACCTCAGCACCGACTGCTCGTCGAAGGAATTTTACTATTTCGGTTAGCCTTGGCAATGACAGACAGGGGTTTGGATCACATGTCCGATCAAACCAACCAGAGCAATAACGTTGAACATTGAGCTTGAACGGAATATTGGTGACAAAGATTTATTTCTCCGGCAACGACTGTTAACCGCCGACTTTCTTGTGTCTTGTTGTCAAATAACTGCACCCGACACAAAAATAATCTCCAACGGGTTTCAAATCCTGATACGTATATCTTCTCGATCCACCACCATCAAAATCTCAAAATCTCACTACTGATGCCTTAGCCTCTTCGTATACCGAGTATATGCTAAAATGCAGACTCTGGCAGCCACGGGAGACTCTTTACATACACTATTGTCCTAAAACTTGGAAATAGTCTGCGAAAAAAATCGTAGTTTTTACCCATGCCTCGTCTCTCTCTGATTTGACGTGCCCACTTTCAACCTTTCAATGAGCATGACCTGCTCCCGCTTCAGCTTGGTTTGCGGGTCTGGCTGGATCAGAAAAAATCCATAATGAAAGGCAAAAACTGGGCTGCTCGTCGTCATCCGTATTCAATTGCCCGCATCCGGCTCAGTTCTTGCTCGATTGGGCCAGTTCCACTTTCTATGGAACCACGGGTTGTATAAGCTTCCACACCACCAAGAGTGTCGCGCCCCGCCGACTCATTGACCGACTTTACTCGTCCTCGCTGTCTTCCACCGTATTTCCTCTTTCGGTGCTGAGTCAGCCGAGGCACTGCCACATCTTTCCCGCCTTTTGTTTCCGATTCACAGCTCCATCCTCAACGCTGGCGGATTTCATCTGCGGGGTTTCGGTCTACTGCGCGAACTTAATCCATAATTCATTCACCATTCTCATTTTCCCACTGATTTAGGCGAACCATAACGCCAAATATGATCGCTGTCTGTCGGGCACCTTTTTTGCACGGAACTCTATGGAAACTGCATCGTCAGGTATTCCAAGAACGAGGTGATGAGTGATGAGGACCACTACACCTCTTGGTTTTACCCACTGGCGACGGCCGATATCAATTAATCCGGTGCATCCCCACAGACAATCATTCAGTGTTATGTTTTGTTCGGCCCAAAGACACGCACGTCTTTCCTGTATGCACCCGACATGCCCACGCCATCTGATCCTTTACAAGTCATCCTCCCCACGACCCGTCCCAATATGGGCAAACGGAAATGAAATGGGGTACGGATACTGATGTGAATTAACAGACAGATGTGCCATGTTTAGGGCTCAAGCGGTCGCTGGTTGAAGGATATTGCGGGTTTCTGAGTCGGGTTTTGCTTCTGGGAGTTAAACGGGTTCTACAGCGTGACGGGGCACCGGGTGCGTGAGCTCGGCTCGAGAGATTTCTAGAAGTGAGGGACATCATTAGCCTAGTACGCCTGGATACTTCCTCAAACCGGCGTTCCTGAGTGGGACCGTGCCGTGTAATTCTACCTACCTACCTACCTACCTACCTACCGGCACGTGCGGGACATTCAGTCAGCCATTTCTCTGCTTCATCAGAAAGACGGTTGCAAAGTGGTTCAACTGAGTGCCTTGCGCATCTCGACTAAATGGTTTTGCCGAGCCGGCATCTCCGGAATCAGCCGGCGTCTGTCAAAGTGAGTCGTGAGTTGTCAGAACACGCCTTTTGAGTCTTGACACCATAATCACTGTGTTTCATTCCCCGAAATGCACTCACATCATGCATACCCGCCGTTGGTCGGGCGGACATTAACTGCGCATGAGCCGACAGTGGCGCATGGAATTTTGGGAAAATATATTGAAAGTTGGGTTCAAACTTCCATTCTCTTGATGCTTCGACAGTGCTTCGATATGACTCTGTCATTGTCAGCAATTTAAGTACTCAGATATGGATTAACAGCTTTGCGGAATCATCTCCCGCGGTCAGGCACCGGCAAGTTGATTTCCGATTTTTATGTGCTGTCTCCTGGGTGCATCTGTTGTCTCCGCTGACAGATATTAGCCCACCGGACTGCACGATTTAAGCGGGGTGACGATATTCGAGCAACACAGCATCTCTGATATGTCTCGGACGGGAGAGTGCAACCCCATCTGTCGACTCCTATCAAAAGAAATGACATGTGAGCGCGGTGTTCCGCTGCTGTGCATAGAGCCGGAACTACTAGGACCAAGGGGCACCGGCATTCAAAAAAAAGATATAGGGCCGATTTAATTTTTTCAGACCCAACCGTCGGACTAACTAACTAACGTAACGGTTCCCACGCTCCATATATGGCAATTTCTCGCGTGTTAAGTTGCCGGACTTCGGCACCATACTACAAACCCCCCAGATGTGGCGAAAATGGGCTTTATGGCTGGCTGGGATGTGTTATTCATCACCAGAGGCCATATTCGACTGATCAGGATGTTCAAGAATATGCAGAAGCTTGTGCCAAACAAAACCACAACACATACTATATACGGATGTGTTACGCCAAAACGAATGAACACCAAGATCATGGTTCCTGACTGCCCAAAAGTGCACTCAAACCTGCTTTGGGTAGTGCAGGAGTCTATTTCTTCTCATAGTTTGGGTGGTCAAAATTTATTTTTTCCGGCCTGACGGCCGGACTAACTAACCAGCCCTTAGTCGCCGGTTTGAATGCCGGTGCCCCCTTGACTAGGACCTCCGAAAACACACCGTTCAACCGCTGAGCAAGGGTGTTGATCTGTTGACGGCCTGGCAGAGACCGTTGCCGTTACTATTATGCCGTCAAGCAGCTACTCAAACTCACTGGCACGCCAATCCTCCCCAGACGGCCCGTCGGGGATAATGCACTGAACAATTCTAATCGGCAGCCTGATCACAGTGTTTGAGCTGTTAGAGTCATTTCCTTTCCCGGTGCGCCGTTATTAGATCTTGTACATATAGCACCATTGTTGTGATTGCATGACCCTTGACTGCCCCGCACAATGTCGCTCAAGGAAGTACACTGGCAACTCACCGTGGAAGAGTACGCGGTGCGGGACTCGCCCGAGTCCTGGACCTCGCCGCTCCCAACCCCGCCAACAACCCCCGAGCGCCTACCCGCTCCAGCACCAACACCGGCACCTACACCCGAGCCGCCGCCAGCTCCACAGCCAATCCTGAATCTCCCGCTGCCCGCAACACTCCAAATTCACCCTCAGCTAGCACCCGCGAGCGCGATTCAGCTCGATCTTTCATTCCCATCCGACGCCTTCCGGCGGAACCCCCAACTAGCCCCTGCCTTACTCGCCGCACCAGCGTGCACACCGCCGCGCGACTCGCTCTGCGTGCGCATCGCCGCCGGCCTCTACAAGGCGAAGCTGCAGATCCGGCACAGTAGTAGTGACGCAGGCGCGCAGAATGCCGTCACCGTCGGGGATGTACTCACAACAATACAGCGGGAGCTGCGTCAGTATGACTACGGCTCGGGCCCGGCGGAGGCAGCGCCCGTACATGCGCCGCAGAATCGCGACCGTAAACGGGTACTCTGTACGCCGCTCCGCGGAGGCGCGGGCTGCAACCGTCGCGGCGGAGAGCGAGGGCGGTGACGGATGGTGGACCACCTCCTCGGGCACACGCAGTTTGCGGGCTTTACGCTGCAGCTGGGGCAGCCGGACCACTGCTGGCAGCTGGAGCTCGCTATCCCGCAGCGCTATGCATATTGAGGCCCAGCTGCCAACTACGCACTGCGTTTCATTATGTCTGACATTTGCTTTCTCAGTTGCTGTCTCAATGCGCCACACTCCACTTACTGTATTACTTAGCTGTCATAGACTCAGGCTGTAGCCCTCCGGATCGTATGTACCTATGCCCTGTTGTAATTCTTGTGTATTAGATCCACACCTCACCTCGGAATTTGATCTCAGTTCCCAGTTCATTCTACACGGAGATCCTGTCGATAGCGCATTAGTTACCAGCCGACGACACAGCATCGCACCTTTAGATTAACGGTAGTCGAGGCACGGCCGTTGATCGTGCCTTGTGCTAGTCGAAAGCGGTGACGTCCCCAACGATGTTGACACAGGCTTTGGAGGCGGTGCTGGCGGCCCTGGCGCATTAGACGCCCATGCGATACTTAGGCGTCAATTCACCTTCGCCAGTCACTGTGAATGATCGTTGCATGTGTACCATGTGGGATGGCCCCGAGGACCTCCGCACGCTACTCTTCTCTGCTAAAAAAATGACGAAAACACGGCAGAAGATCAGATATTCACGAGTCGTTTACCCATTATATTTTCTTGGGAATCACCCGTGGCTCTTGTTCTCTCCTCGGGCGGAGCCAAACCGCCGCCTCGTATGCAAGTTGCATTGATTGAACAACGCTGGGGAGATCTGGTTGGTCATCAACGAGGGCTGTTGCAACTTTCAATCGAACTGAAATAAAGGCGTACCTTGGCGCTTAGGGTGCCAGAACTCAGGCATGGAACAGAACATTTGGAGGCCTGTGCGATAATAAGTTGGCCAAAAAAATTATACCTTCTGCCAGCATAGTAATGGGAAGAAGCTCCCGTTCTGTACGTTCCTAATCACCAAAGGTGTCTGACGCAAGGCTTCCAAAATTGCTCTGACGACGAATGTCTGTCGGCGGAGGCGAACGGCCATCTGGTAGCCCTCGAAGCTGGATTGTGGTCGATCGTGATCAACGGAGACTTCTGCAGGTAGCCTAAGGTAGATATTTCAATACGGGATGTGCGAATGTAATTGGACACATACGTACACGGACTGTTCCAGACTCGGACTATTCTACCCCGAGAAATTGGACCCGGAAAATCTGAAGATGTTAATCAATGTTGCAAACACCCTTACAATTGGTCGGGAATGCGTTCGGGACCATTATTTTGGTCAATTCGGCAGGGGGAGCAAGTACGCGATAGCATCCAATTTCGCATGACACCAAGAATTTCCACATTGGATTTCTTACTTGCGTAGCCTATCACGCACTTTTGATTCGACAGAGCCATGATATGGTCCAGATTTGGTTGCAGCCAGGGGTTACCGCGGCCGAATTGAATGAAAGAATGGAGTGCTGCGGAAACAGCCCAACGCATCGAGTCGGTATCAGAGCTTCTGAGGCAAAGAACTTGATCATGCGGGCGCTTCATTACGCCACGACGGCGCAAGGTACACTGTGTTTGACTCAGCTTTAGAATAAACCGGCGGTGAATGGAGTAGTCATCATACCATTTGCAGCGTAAAAACGAGTGGACGAATCAATTTCGTGTTCTTCAGCGGGAGATTCGCGCCTGAAAGGCCGGAAATTCTGCATGGGCTTTGAGCGAGAGCGAAAGCAAGGTGCCCAAGTCCAGCGCTGCGGGATAGACTCTGAAATCCCAGATTTGCTGGCAGATATCGGTAGCCATCTCCAGACGTATCCACATGATAAAGCAGAAGACATCTATTTTGGAAGTTCCTAGTCTTAGTTCTCTGGGATACGAGGGGTAAGGCCAAGAGAAACCCAAGCCTCAAGTGGCGAGCAACCGAGCAAGATGATGGCAGAAGGAGAGCGGCGGAGTTTGAAATCTCAGAAATCGGGATATGCCGACCACTTCCGACCACGTGTTTATTGAACTCTTCACGGCCAAGACTAATGAGGAGGAAGAGTAAAGTCTAAGACTTTATCCATCCCTAATATGCCCGGTGCTCCGGAAGAATTTGCTCCTCGCTTGAACCACAACAGACCCGGTTCAGGATATGCAGTTAATAATCCAATCCGCAAGTCGGTAATGTGGCCAAGTCAAGGCTAAGTTGCTCCGAATTTGGTCGCTCAGCCTTGAATTAGATGCAATCGGATGTACACATCAAACTTCGCTCGTGTTTAATGGCTTTCAAACCGCCCTACTTCACACAAACAAAAGCCGTTCCATTAAACACACTCCGCATCGGATACCTGCAGTGCGTGCGCTGCGTCCCGTTCCCGTTCGCTGCTGAGCCAATGATAGTCGCCGGCGCGATGCCACCCTCGACCCAGTCGACGAGCGCGAGTAGGATGTTGTGAGACGAGGCGTTGACGACATTCGAGCCCGGTGCGGTGCCCTGCCCGAAAGAGGTGGGACCGAGTCCGCCGGAACAGTGTCCCATGCCAGGGATGAGAAAGAGGCGGTAGAAATCATCAAGGAGGGGAAGCGACATGGTGTGCGAGATGAGGTCGTACACCCGCTTGGAGTTCGTGGAGGAGATGAGCTGTACATTGCAGGTACAGTCAACGTCTGCTAGAGAACGATTAATTTGGGACGTACGGGGTCGCGTCGGCCGTGGTAGGTGAGGAACTTGCCACCGCGAGCGCGGAAGGCAGACATGTCCCCGTCGAACGTGGCGATTCCGCCTGGGTTGATTTCGTCAAACAGCGCGATATCGTGCAGAGAGAAATTGGAGAAGTCGTGCTCGGTAACGTTGAGGATCGTGTATCGCTCCCAGTCCTAATTCCATAATCAGCACGTCAGTACAATAAACGGAAGAATCACGGAGGAGACATGCCGCTGTGAAGGGAAACATCGCACCGCTGAATATAAACCCGGCGATGGGGTCGGCCTCTGCGCCAGGAGAGTAGCGCGGGTAAATTAACTCGCCATGGAGGCCAAAAAGGGGAGTGAAGATATTTTTCACTGCTTCAACCTGGATAGGCGTCAAACAGTCAGCAGTCGCATTTCCCGGGCACTGAATCGCTTCTGGTCGGAAGTCGCACTCGTCCGGCTCCGTAATGATTCCGTCGAGAACTCTATCGAGAGTATCGCACTGCTTGAGTATTTCCGCCGAAACAATGCTCCATTCAGCGGCCGAGAGGAGTTTCGGGGACGTGTCGTCGGCGGGGTTCAGAGATGTCGCGCCAACATAACGCGAAAGGAAACCCGACCAGCCCTGTAGGTGATTGAAGTCTGTCGCCGGCGCACCCGCCAGGATGCCATCGAAGTCCTCGGGGAACTTCAGGGCCGCTTGTGTGCCCTGCCGCCCGCCTGTCGAGCAGCCAAGATAATAAGAGTTCGCTGCGGCCCTGCCATAGTATGCCTCAACAATCTGCTTGCCGATGACTGCTTCGACGTGTATTGCGCGGAAGGCAAAGTCGTTGATCACCTCCGGGTGGTTGAGGAAAGGGAGCCCACTTGAGCCGTCATGCCCATTGTCAGATCCAACGGCCGCGAAATGGAGGGATGTCCCGTAGTCGAGCGCGGTGTAATCAACACCTATATCAATGTTATGTCAAGAGAGGCTTGGTGAAATCATGGATGACCCACATCCGCCGAGCCCTCCGTTTCCTAAGCCCATAAAACGCCCATACCAGGTGTCTGGAAGCCATGCCTCGGCATGCACAGCAGAGGTGGTCGTCGTATTTATGACGAATTGGACCCGGCAGAGAGGTGCGGAGGTGACCGGCGCAGACGACTGGCAGGATCCAGGCGTCGTGACGTTTATAGGAGCGGCAACATAAGTGACATTGATAATGGTTGTGTTCTCGAGATGGAGCCTCTTCTGAAGAGCGAGGCAGTTGGCGGATGCGGCGCTCACGCAGAGTGGGAACGCAGCAGCCAATACTAGTGGCAGTAGTAGGTGCACCATGGTGGTAACTTCAGAAGAAGTCTGAGGTCATCCTCAATGAGAACGTGACCCCCCACGAGATTCCCACGAAATCGAATCGTAGACGGCTACAGACGGCTACGCTTTGAAATGCATCACATGTGCTCGGGCTTTCTTTGCCCCGCTGGGCCGCTGGCTTCAAGAGAAGCTATAAAAGCCTGAAAAATTTCCCATGCCTAGCTATGGATGCCGTGTCAGTAATTAACTTGTACAGCTTCGCGATGAGCAGTCAGGTCCCATTCCGAGTCGCAATGGGACCTGCGACCCAGTCGCACGGTGGTCTTTTGAGAGGAGTTCATTTCACTCAGCAGCGGAAGACACGGGTCGGTAAGATATGAAACTGTGCGCGTTGTTCGGGCAAAAGAAGCAAGGTGTCCAAGTCGAGTTCAGAGACTCAGCACTGACTGGATGATCTCGGATTCGCTGGCGGATGTCGATAGCAATAGAGAGCTTGCGCAAAAGCCGCACGAGCCGCATGCGGCTTTTTTGCATTGCGCAAAGCCGCACGGCAAATTTGAAATGTGAGAGGTGTCAGTCACCTATTTCAATGTAAGCTTACCTGAGGCGAAGGAGAGGTGCTGTAGGGAGAGAGAACATCCTCGGCATTGCCTCTGCTGCGCGGCAGACGTGAGAGTGTGGGAAAAGGAAGTGGAGCTTGAGTGATGCCTTCGTGATGCGTGAAAAATGCGGCCTCCCACAGTTGCACATCCAACAAATAGCACTCTCAGGAGTGGAATATGGGATTTAAGGAGCAATGAATGGTATTTAGCAAGACAAGAATCAAGAACAGCGAAAAAAAAACCCGCGGCTTTGCGCAATGCACAAAAGCCGCATGCGGCTCGTGCGGCTTTTGCGCAAGCTCTCTAATCCCCAGACGGATCCACACGATAAAGCTTCAGAGATCCGCTTTGGAAGTTCATAGTGCGAGTTCTCAGGGCAACGACATGAGAAACCCAAGGCTCAAGAGACGAGTAAACGAGGAAGATGATGGGAGAAGGAGAAAGGCGGAGTTTGAAATATCGGGAGATGCCGACACCACGTGATTCATCCTACCTCATGTTCAACCCTAGCTGCCGTTCATCATTTGCTGGGTTGTTAATCCACCGTTCAAATATTTCATGGTGCTCCGGATCCCGGTCAGCACCTTTTTTCGAACTCCGGGCTCCTGCTGAAACGACCACAAGAGACCGTCGGGCCAGTGGGAGTGGCCACCAGATATGCAACTAACACCAATCCCTCATTCGATTATGTTCTCAAAGCTCCATTTCACTTCTAGTAACCTCCGTCAATCAATAATTGATCAATCGCAGATCTCCCCATTCTCATGTTTGGTCCGGAGCGCATTTTCTGGGGAGGTTGCGTCGCTTGACTCCTGATTTCCAAACCGATCCAGATATTTATATGACCTGCGGAATCTACAGACGTAAACAGCCTGTGTCCATTTTCCTTCAGAAGTGTCCTCGTCGACTGTCAGGCAGATCACCCCACCGAGACGACGGTTGTACTGTCGCGTCTAGTGGTTCGACTCCACCCGTGGACATTTGCAGTCTTGCGTGCTTTCTTTTTTCTTCTGCGAGTCCTTCGTCCTGGAGATCGCCCATCCGCTTGAATACCATTCAATAACTACTTCCCACCTCCGCTCTATCTCGTCTCTGACCAGAAACTTCAGATATATAACTTTAAATAACTCAGGTAAGCCAATCCGATGTCCCATTTACTTTTAAAAGAAATCCTGTCGTCTCTCCCTGAATTGAATAACAGTGGTCGCTGTTCAGCCTGTGGACGGCGCGAGTATCCCTAGAGCCACGGCAATCTCCGGACCGTGAGAAATTAAATGCGGTGCCGATCCACCACACGTCCATCAGCTCCATCTTGTCTTCGTTTCTCTTCCTAAGTTCCTTGCTCGCTGACCATCCATCGAACATGGACCCAGAGCAACTCTTTCCAAACGAAATGTGGCTGTCTTCCTTCGAGTTCATGGACCGACGGACGTTGAAGTCTGTGAGGCTCATCTGCCGCCACTTTTACGATTTATCGCAGAAGGTCTTCTTACGTGATATAACGTGGAGTACTACCTCCGACGCGTTGTGTGATTACTGGGAGCAGAACCCGAGCCTTGCCATTTTCCCCAGGGATCTATCTGTCTGTCTTATGTCGGAAACGACGGACCCAGTCAAAAGTGAGTAATGGTTGACTCTTCGCGGACTATCATTGACGCTCAGCAGTGGCAGAAGAGATGACCCGCATTTTTGGGTGTATAAGGTCATTCGTACGACTGGAGGCACTGACTCTTAAGTTTGGAAACATCCCGGTGGATCTATGTGACCTCTGGCAGCTTCCCGGTCTAAAGCAACTCACAATTCACTGCTGCGCCCTACCTCAGGCAATGCCGGCAATCCAGAATCACCTCGCTAACGTCGCTGACCTCCAACTTTTCAACGTTGTTAACTACCCTTACCGGTGGACGCCAGGGAGCGCTGCTGCCATGTGCAAAGTTCTTTTCCCTCCTCCCTGGGCTCCGCACGCTTCAGGTCGATGCCTCATTTTTGCAGACACCATTCCTCCCCACTTCCAATACAATTACATCTCTAACAATCACCGTCCCGCGGCGCGAGGTCTACATCGCGAACTTTCTCGCCATCCTCCGGTCCATGCCGGCGCTCGAGCACCTCGCCACATTTGAACGCCAGATCCCCTCCAACCAGGATAACCACCCCGATCATCTTCCGCCGTTAAATCAGCCAGTCCAGCCGGCACTGGCGCACCTCACCCACTTCTCCGGACCTGGTGCCCTGGGGATTCTCGTCCTGTCCAATGCGCCGGTGCTTGAGGATGTGTGCATCAACGACACAACAAATCCAGTCGAGTTCGTCGAGTTTTTGCAGCACCGCCAGGCGCCGGTGCGCCGCCTTCGGATCAAATCCTACAACTGGGGCCGTGAAATCGTGGAGACATTGCGCGCAATCGCGTATTGTCTTCCGCTTTGTGAGCACATCGAGCTCACGTATTCCAAGGGCCGGCCGGCCGAGGTGTGATCTCCGGCTTCCAGTCACTCACTCACCGCTAATCCCCAACGTGTCCAGAAATCCCTCATGGATCTCGGGATCGAGTACTTTCCTCGTCTCGTGCATCTTCGAGAGGTCAATATCCTGTATCTTAAGCCAAAGAAGATCGAATTCGAAATGGAGCGCCATGCAGCCGACATTCGGGTTGTATCTGTAGATGACAACGAGAACATTGATTTAACCGAGATAGATCTCACGGACGTCGTGGCCTTATGGCCCCGATTCAACCCCTCGTTGCGGAGGATTTGCTTGCCTGGCACCGGGACGCTCAAGTGGGTGCGCGAGCGTGACGGCAACACAGGAAAATGGTCCACCACGATTGTCTGATTCTACAGGTGGCTCGGCGTTTTGAAGATAAAAAATGGGCTCTGATTGCCTTTGCATATTCACATTATCTGGGATGGCGGAAATTATCCACCTAGGAAACAGAGAACTCATTTTTATTCGGCACTGTCTTCGGCGTTTGTTTATTTATGTAATTCTCAGCCCGTTTCAAATACTGGATCTATTCCTCGTCCTCATTGCAACCGTCCTCGTCCGGAACCATCTCGTTTAGTGGGGGACTCCAGCCCGTGGACTCCCTCGACCTGCGGAATTGGACCGATATCGCGCGGCAGCTTCAGGAAAAGTACCGGCGGATATGCATAGTAGCTACGTTCATGGGGCACCAATTCAAACTGCATGAGCAGCACCTGTCCCGTGATTGGGGCATGAAGATTTGAATCCTCCTGTACATGACGGTGTTCTCTTTGCTCATAATTCCTGTCCTCAGCAAATGAAGGCTACCAATTATAGATCAGGGAACTTCGACTAAAGGTACAAAATCTCGAGGGAAATGGACTACTGGGATAGAAGGGTTCTAGAAATCATTTCCTACACAATTCGTGTAACGCAGAGTGAAAGAGCTTTCTCTCCATTTGAAGCGATTGGGAGGAGTTGGTTCATGCGTCGTGGCCGGACAGACTCGTTCTCTGGCTCTGCAAAAGCGAATTTGGCAACCAGCTCGCACAGGATGACTTGGATCTCGAATATCCTATCCGTATCATTATTCAGGCAGGAACATGGGTTCAACAACTGGAATGTTCACGCAAAGCGCCACCTGGGATTCAGCGTTAGCCCGGGATCTGACATGTTAGCTCAAGTCTTACCCGAGACATGCGCGGACCGCCAAGGAAACTCAGACTGCAGAAGGATCTGTGAACACATCCGACATGTTGACGTACAGATTCGCGTATGGACCAACGGCGTCTCCCTGATACGGTGTACCATCCAACCAGCGGGATGGGTTGAAGTGGTCCGCGTCATCTCCCCACCGAGACTGGAGTCTGCCCCAACAATCAGACGAACAATAATTGCAGGAGATTAAGCAAACCTGTGGTACGACGCGATGGACAATGTCACAACCTGTCCCTTCTGAATAGGTATCTGGTTTACACGCTCCCCTTTCGAAGTGGTTATAGCATCTGCCAGTGGGATTGTTGTTTCCTACACGGCGACACGGTCCGTGAGTGGTCCCGCTGGGTAGAGCCTAAGGGTTTCCTGGAGCAGAACTTAAAACCGTCATGACCGCTGTTCGTAGAATCCGGCCACACCTTGATAAACGCATTTAACAGCGGCATGTTGTCGTAATTGATATTTCTGGTGGTTCCTCCGTTGAGAACGCCGGAAAAGTTAACGAATCTTCCCAACCTGACGCATGTTCAATGGGTGTGCAGACCATACATTTTTACACTGGATCGTACTCGCCTGCTCAGGCCGAAGAACCACCCGCAAAATCTCTTCGGAGAATGTTCGACCTCTTGAGTAATAACTTGAAGGGCGCATGAGGTCCCCTTCAGTGAGAGGCCAGTCAATGCATTCCAAGAACTGGAGTTCAAACTCTTTGTCTTTGTCGCGAATGTGTGGATGATGCTTGATGAATCGTGCTGGATACCACAACACATCGTTCCCTTGCCAATTGTCTTTCGCTCGGGGATCTGGTAGCATCACAAACTCTTGAGACCGGAACCTGATTAACGGCTTCGGTAAATCCGGCGAGGTCAACGAAGATGGAGCTGAGAGGCACGGTTGATATTCAGATCTGGCCGGCAAGCCCTGGCAGCTGAACTGGACTCCTGTGGGCAAAATCATCGACAGAGCAGACTAGGGCTCCAACCGTTTAGTTTTCGTTTACTGGAGCTTGTAAACTAAACGGTAAACGGTACGTAAACGTTTACAACCGTTTACAAACGTTTAAAAACGATATATACATATATATATATATATATTAGATATATAGCGACTACCGCAAAACTCGTGAAAATATATTAGAGGCTACCGGAACTTGTACAAGCCAGCCTTAAGCCATGCTCTCGTGAGCATCGCCTCCATTATTGTTTCTTCTAACAAGCAGGAGCGTAGATCCTGGCAGAGCTGTCGGGCCGACGAAAAGAGGCGCTCGACGGAAACACTCGTCCCCGGGATTGCAAAGAAGTCGCGTGCCATCGCCGCAATAACCGGAAAGTCGCGCTCGTGAGTCTTCACGGGATATAAGATGTCTGTTTGAATGCAAAAAGAGCACATACCTTCCACCAAGCAAGAGGAGCATTTATGCCCCCTTTGCCATGAGTCTTGCCTGCGGAATAGAATCGTTCATATTCGGGCTTTTGGGGGACAGGATCAGGCTCGTCGTCGTCAACATCTATCATTGCAACATCATCAAAGAAGCTGCTACCCGTAGTGGCACAAGAGGCTGTCTTCTCCGTATGCGGCGACACATGCTGCTTGTGCGTTGCTTGATACCTTGCGAAGACATGCTCGAACAGTGTCTTCGCATACGCAGCACGGTCTGGACCAATTTTTTTGAACCAGGACAAGCCAAAGTGCGGGTGTAACACTAGTACACCAAATGAGATAGAACAGGAAAAGAACTGGAAACAAACTTGTTGCGATAACGTTGAATTGGCACGATTTAGCCTTGTCGTAGTAGTGTGCTAATTTGACAGCAGCAGCGGCAGCGGCAGCGCGAAGCGGCTCAAGGATCGAGGTATCGTCGATGATCTCCTGCAAAGCTTTCGTCATGTGGTGATACATGGGAATGACGAGCGGTAGCGTTGGAGATTTGTTGGTGGACATCGCAAGGGTGACCTTGGTGAAAATCTGCGGAGCAAGTGAGTTGAGGTAATAAAATCAGAACAGAAACTTGATACCTGGAGAATTTTGGCTAGCGATCCGAGAAAGTTCCAATCCGCGGGCGTGAGCATGAGTGCATTTAATTCATCGCGGTCCAGAATCCAACGATCAACAGCCTGGAGTGGTGTAAGATACAGTGCGACACGGTGAGGAAACAACAAACCTTGCGAAGAAGAATTCCTCGTGAAATCATCGCCTCAGTATAATTCCAGCGATGTCGCACATCCCGAATGACCATGAGGGTCGAAAGAGGCTTTCCAGAGGGCGAAATATCGGTACTTTTGGTGAATACGGCTTGCGCAGTGGTCCTAAATCGCTTGCGGCGTTGCGGCGAGGAGCAAATCTTGACAGTAATTGTCCGAAGCTTATTAACGGTGTCAGACACCGCCTTGCCATGGAATGAATAACTAACCTGGGTGTTGGTCCGTGCGCGAATAATCACGCGGCGTGCGACGTTGGCCTCAAACGAGCGAGGAGGACGCGCGTCGTTGGCGGCGGTGGCGCGAGCCGCAAGTGTTTTGTGCAAACAGCGCTTACCACCCGATTCAAAGGAAACAGCCGAGCACTGCCATCGCCCGTCAATGCCGTGAACAGAAGCATTTAGACAGACGTCTTTGATACACGCCATCGTGGAGAAAAAATTGGTGAAAAATGTTACCGTTTACCGTTTAGTTTACCGTTTGTTTATCGTTTACAGGGGTCAGTAAACTAAACGGTTAAAAATACCGTTTACAAACGTTTATAAACGTTTAAAAACGAAAACGGTTGGAGCCCTAGAGCAGACACGCAGGACAGATCGCAGGCCCCTCTATCCGGAATCAACTAGGCCACGCGTGGGCTGGCCAGTAACACTATGTCCTACGCAGAAATGAACTGTAGTGGAGCGACCGTAGGAAAACTGTTACACCGCGGCGGGGGGCTGACCAGCAGAGCGTAAGGCCCTGCTCGGGTGCGCCGGATCGCTCCCAATTCTCTGCCAAAAAGATCCTAACCCAATTGACGTGGGATTCTGTCAAAAGGTGTGGTAACCGGCTGATGCGACAGCCTTGTCACGGCGTCCCTGACAACGTCTACGTAATTGACCTTGCAGGTTAGCCAGACCTGCTGTACTGAGGCCCAGTCCTCATGTTCTGACTGATTTTAAGAGCGCATCATGATTTCAACCTGAGAATACACGTCCCTTTAATTTTTCCCGACCAAAGACGCGAGATTGAAGATGTAAACACGTGGAGAGATTTTGCCAATATCTATTTTTGTTACAAAACATGTGTGACTTGAGAGTGACGGAGCGCGCTAACCGACACCGCATCAGTGCTCGCCTGTCCTGCCGACAGCCGACCCGATTGGATTGCCTGGATCCCGTCCACCCGAGCAGGGCCTAAGCAAGAAGGATGAATTGGTAGATACAAGAGTGCTAGATATTTGGCTAATGAATGAGTTCGAAGTCCGGGTCGCGCTTGATCTCCTTAACCAAAGATGTTACAATACTCTTAACATGCTCAAGGGCTTTCTCCCTTGTGCTACCCGGTGGTATCTCCTGTGTAGCAGCCACGAGGCGATCGTGTAATGTCGCGGTCGACGTGCGCATGGGGAAGAGGATTGGTCCCTCACCCGTGATCATGAGATGCAAATCCATCCGTCCGTCGCTGCGCGCTGCGCGAGGTATTTGAACCAGCATCTCGGAAGCCGAGTCGCACGATTCGAGGTGGCTGCCGGGTGCGACATGAATCCCGAAGCGACCGGGGGAGTAGTAATCGAATATCACAAGTGTTTGTTCCCCTGGGTGCTCATACATGAAGAAGACTTTTCGTATGCATATGACGGTCATCTGACGCCGATATTCATGAGTTAGAAGTGCACGTATGAAGGACTTTCCACGGGTGGTTAAGGTCTCGGGTTTACCTGAGTCGAGTCAGCTAATGGCAGTTATGAGTGGCTGAGAACATACTGAATTTAGCATGGGCTAATCTCTGACACACGTCTTTATGCCCAGTATGCCAATCCGCAGACTGGAACAATAGTCCGCGGTGCGACAAGCGGCACAGCACTTGAAGTTGTGCCTTGGGGCAATTTTCCCGCACTGGCAGACATGACGACGGAACGCAGCATACTTTTAAGGGGACTCACTGTCAGATTATCGCATGCCTTGAATGATGGGCGCGACTGTGCTTCCCAAGAGTTAAAAAACTCGACGCGCGACTCGATCAAAGCCCACAGATTTCCCCATGCCGTCGCAAATGGTGACTTTCCATTGGTAAATCTGGCTGAGACGGCGGCAGCTTGGGAGAAACATTTCTGTAGCTGTGCGACCACGGCGTAATGCACAAGGGATGGGAATAACACCTTATCGAACATCCGCTGGATGATCGCGTGTTTACTGTCCGCATCGTCTTTAATGGACCCAGCGATCGTAACCACTACCTGTAGCAGCCCGGATTCGATTGCCAGCGCAATATCAGGTGGGGTTCTCAGCATAATTGAGAGGTATCGGAGGCAGTCGGTGATGACGCTTTGCGCGGCGGTGTCTTGGAGGGCTGGTATAGTCGTTATAAGCTTCGCAATGAACCCCATTGACCGAAGCGCCACCCCCAAGCTATGAGCGGCGTCGGAACTTCCGTACAAAAGCTGGAAGCAAGACAGCAGGAATATGACAGCCTCCTTGGATTTTGGGTGGACTGCGCGCGGGAAAAATGTTGGATCACCAGCGACGCCAGATCTTTGACAGTGCCTCCAGCGGCTTCCACAAGTTCGTCAAAGTTGCTTCCCTGGTTTGCGTCTTCGATGGCAATGCCAACTGCCTCCGATATGGCGAGGAGTGCTCCCGGCCGTGTGAATAGCTCATCTTCACCAAGCATGCCTCGCCAAGCCATGGCTAGGACAAAGCGAACACCGGGGGTCGAGCGAATCACTTTGGAGGTCTGTGCGTCTTTGTCCAAAGCGAGAATGATGGGGGCATGGACTATGCATAGCATTATTTGGGTAAACGCCTTCGCAGTGGGCAAGAAATTCCAATAGGTATGGAAAAAATCCATCCATTTCCAGATGTATGGCCACAGATCAGCGGAGGCGTGAACGGGAATGCGCAAAGGGGAGGAAAGGCGGCTAATTGCCTGCAGAGAGTGAAATGCGAGGTCAATATATGGAATCCGCGCGCGATCGGACAACAATGTGTCCAATTTACTGGGATGTGGAAGGCGATTGATATCGATATTCACTAAGAGAGCGGGGAGGACGAGGATGGTCTCTGAAGGCGGAAATGTTGGAAGCAAATCGCAAAAAGAGATGAGGTCTCGTTCGGATCCGGCGGCAATACCGTGCGCGAGTTGCTTGAATTATGGTGAGCTAGAGTAAGGAGAAAATGGTCGATTCGTGACTTGCCCGCATTCTGGTCGATTTAATCCGCGAAATATGTCGAATATGGAGGCAGTCGTGCATGTTGTGGCTCTGTTTGGTCATGAACCAGGGTAGATATTTTGCCATCTGGAACATTGCAAAAGGAATTTTGACCATTCTAGCACCTTGTGAGCCATTTCCAGTGGGTTCTGGGCTCAAGAACGCATTTTTGAGCGGGAAAAACAACAACCCACGCATCAGACTTTTGACATTTTGATTGTGGCGTTGTACAACGCCAAACAACGCGAAAAAACGCCTGAAAATGCGTGAAAACGCGGCAACGCGCAACGCCCACAATTTTCATCAAAATTCTCACAATGCCAAACAAAGATCAGCCGATAACATCAGAACCGGTGATAATTACAGCGGTTTTGGACCACCCAAAGGGTCCTCTGCCTCACCCTAACCACTGTGCTCACTGTGAGCCATAACTGTTGTCTACACTATCCTGGAGAACACCGATTGAGTTGGCTGTACAACGCCGAAACGCGAAAAAACACGTGAAATGCCGCAATCAAAATGTCAAAAGGCTGATGCGTGAGGAATTGCCTTATTTGGACGTCATGTAGTTGGCTGGTTCGGCGAGCGGGTCTTATTTTCAAAAACCGGCTCCGGTTCCATTTTTCACAGATCGGTTACCCCTTGGCATGTCTACATAACTTCTCTGACTTTGTACCAACTTTGGACTCACAGAGCAGTGCAATTTGCTACGATTCGTCATCGTATCAGGGGCTCTTAAGAAGAGTTTGAATGGAAACTTGATGGTGGTTTCGCCAGGGAATACGTTGTTCAGATCACAGAAAAATGGGCATGGGCTAGTAAAAGAATCCTGCCTGCCCTACAAAATCTGGTCAAATCCGAAAATACGATCCTGGATTTGACGATTTAGCTGGACTTGTCATGATTTAGCATCGGTTGTGTCGCTTAACATCGCTAAGGTTCGCTTGGACTGAATGTGCCAAATCGGTCAAATTTGACCAAATTCAGAAAAGAGGGTTTTCCTGATGGCCTCAATGAATGGAAACATAAAGCATTGGTTTTATGGCCTCAAGAATGTCCTTAAATGCAGAACTACTTACTACACTGACTAGAAATCTCGGGGCCATAGCCTGGGCCACTTCCAGAGACATTCTGTACGGATACCAATAAAATATTATCTTCTGGATTTTAAACGCTCCCTTGAGGCCAACGAAGTCCCCAGAGATCATCTGAACACCGTGGTAAAATGATTCAGCATGAAGGAACACTGATTTCAACGTTTAGTCGACGATTGGGATTGGCGCGGCAGTCGCGGCATTTTCTCCTGGCCCGACCGGATGGATGGTCTAGATGTATTATTTGATTCTGTACTTTGCGTCGTGCGAACACCTTCAACGAGCCTCTTGTTTTATCCGAATGTTTTCTCGAGGTACAACTCTGTTCGCTCAAATCTACAAGCGGATTATCATAAGGAAGAAAAACAGGAGAACCCTCAGCTCATGAGGCAGGCGAATATTGGGGCGCGAATACTTGTCGTCTCGACCACTGGGACACGTTGTGCACACGTATCATGATTCTGGCGGCCAGTGAACTGGATTTTGTGATGTGGGACATAGTAAAGGCCAACTTCGGATATCTAGCGACGGATAGGAATGGGCAGAGAAAAACGAGTGGTGGTGGTCCGTGCGTGGCATCGATTGCGTTTGTTTGGATACGTGTGTTTCAAGGGGGGGTCAACATTAAAATTTTGTACACCGGGTCGAATTCGGGGGTAAATCAGGGTGGGAGATTGATATTTGAAGGTTTGAGCTCGATCCGAGGTCTGGTTCTCGAGATACATCAACTTTGATGGCTGAGGCGAATATTTTTTCGATTTTTTCTGACATTTTTTTTCGAACCAACACAGTTGCTGGAGTGTTTTTCGAAAAAAAAATCGGCCAGACCCCCCCTACCGTGGGAAAATTCCAACGAAAAATCGGAAAAATTCCAAAAAAATCAGAAATTGATTGCCAGCCCCCATTTTAGGCCCAAATCGACCCTATGTCCAAAATTTTAATGTTGACCCCCCCTTGGTGTGTTTGGCAACTTCCTCTTCCTTTCTTCTAAACTTGTTCTGAAAAGTTCGAGATAGCGCACGTTTCCCCAAGCCACGCACGTCTCCATCCACCCTCAAAGCTTGAGAGTCTGGGCGGACCTTTGGAACTGGGAGAAAAAAATTTCGGGCTGCAAACACTGCTTGGGCTCTTCGTAACTGGTCATGATTCGCCGCTGGATATTAAAACCATCCACTGGCGGCAGACTAGATGGGTCATAAATTCATGACTAGGCGCATGATTTTTGCGCCAAAATCCAGCGCAAGACGAGAAATCGCATTCCTGGAATGCGGGATGTCTCTGGAGCCCTGTCCTCCTTTCCTTTTTGTAAGGTATTCCGACGTCCACACAACAAGATTTGCTTCCATTCAAAACGCGCGAGATGCTTGAGTCAAAACAGGCGACCCAGTCATGATTCACGATTCTTAAATGCCATGCGCACTATCTGTCTTGTCTTCATAGCTCTATCCGATCTGGCGGACAAAGTCAGAGCGATCACTACCTCGATGGAGCAGTAATTTCCATGGACTTTTCCATTTAATTGGCTGGCGGGAGCTCTCTTCCGATTAACATCCGTGTTCCGCTGGAGTGGGATGCCTTGGGTTTTCATTTGTTTCGTACACCGGTCGGCCCGCCCAATTTTCTTCCTTCAGGCTGCGAGAATCTTCTATGGTCATGCTTTCCGAGTCTTCTGCTTCGCCGTGACTTGGGTGCAGCCTCGGCTGCCGTCCTTCCATTCCCATCTCCCCATTTAGATTTCCCGTGTGGGTTAATGCACCTGCAATGCCCAAAAGAAGGCGAGCTGCACTTATTTGTGGGTCTGCTTCTTCCTGGGCGATGCCATTGCTCGTGACCAAACTTCCCTGGATATAAAATTCCCACTGTCTCGCCTTGCCCACCCACCCAACCTCTCCCAGGCCGATGAAATTCCAATTCCTCTTCGTTGCGCTCGCGCTTGCACTTGCCGCCGTCCCCACTCACGCCTTCCTCAGTTTCGACGGCAGCCGGCACGTCTGGTTCACCTTCCCCGGGTTCTTTCCCACCTTCGAGTCCTCTCTCCCCCTCGGCAACGGGCGCGTCGCAGCCTCTATCTATGGCGGTGCATCCGAAGTGCTCGGTATCAACGAGAACTCGATTTGGACGGGGCCGTTCCAGGACCGCATTGCTGCGACGGCCCTCGCGGCGGGGCCTGTAGTCCGTGAAATGTTGCTGGCGGGCAACCTGTCGGAAGGGAGAGAATATGCGTACGAGCATATGATTTCGAACGTCACCTCGCCCCGCGCTTTCAGCTATTTCGGGAACATTGAGGTCGATTTCGGGCATATGGGAGGGACGGAGATGACGGACTATGTGCGGTGGCTGGATACGCGGGAAGGGACGGTGGGGGTGCAGTATGTTTTTGAGGGTGTGACCTATACGTGAGTGGAATGGAATACTCATTTGACACGAGAGGTCGCAGCGCACCGCTGACGAGTTGACAGGCGGGAGTATATCGCCAGTTATCCATCGGGTGTTTTGGCGGCGCGTTTCAATGCCAGTGCAGGCGGGGAGTTGAATATGAACATCTCCGTGACGGGCTTGATTGAGATTCTCTCCGTAACAGCGTCTGCGGCGCAAGACAACAATACTCTGACCCTTAGGGGATCGAGCGGACAATCAGTCGACCCCATACTGTGGACTGGACAGGCACGCTTCGTTCCCGACGAGGGGGCCGCGGTCTCGGTTTCGGGGACGAACCTCATCATCACCAACGCGTCTACGGTCGACATGTTCTTTGACGCCGAAACGAGTTACCGCTACCCCAGCGAGGCAGCACGGGAAGCCGAGATGCGGCGCAAGATCGACGCGGTTTTTGCGCTGGGCTACGACGCGGTCAAATCCACCGCAATTGCAGACACTACCGCGCTCTTGGGCCGTGTGACGCTCGATTTGGGCACCTCGCCCAATGGCTGGGCAGCCCTGCCGACGGATCAGCGTCTCGCAATCGCGCGAAACACCTCGGAGGACGTGCAGCTGAGCACACTCGTCTTCAATTTTGGACGATACCTGCTCGCGGCGTCCTCTCGGCCCAGCAACGACGGCACAGTTGCGTTGCCCGCCAACCTCCAGGGCATCTGGAACAACTCGACTTCTGCGCCGTTTGGGAGCAAGTACACTATCAATATCAACATTGAGATGAACTATTGGCCAGCGGGGCCGACAAATATGCTCGAGACAGAGTTGCCGCTGTTCGATTTAATAAGCCTGGCGATACCCCGGGGACAGTCTGCGGCGGAGAGGATGTACGGCTGCCCGGGAACAGTGTTCCATCACAACCTGGATTTATGGGGCGATCCTGCGCCGACAGACAACTTCACCGCGAGCACGATGTGGCCCTTTGGGTCTGCGTGGTTCGCCTGGCACGCCATCGACCACTACCGCTTCACGCAGGACGAAAGCTTCCTGCGGGACGTCGTTTACCCGTTCCTCAGCGAGGTCACGTCCTTCTATGAGTGCTACGCCTTTGAAAATGGCGGGCACAATGTCACGGGGCCGTCCCTCAGCCCGGAGAACACCTTCACAGTACCGCGGCAAGAGAGCGTGCCCGGCGCAGGCGAATCTGTCGACATTGCGCCGGCCATGGATGGTCAGCTCATGACGGAAATCTTCCAGGCCTTGCTAGAAGCCGCCTCTGTGCTCGGGATTCCCGATTCGGACCCCGCCGTCGCAGCCGCGCGGGCATTCCTTCCCACCATAAAACCGCAGCAAATCGGCTCGCTGGGACAAATCCTTGAATGGCGGGTGGAATACACCGAATCAGACCCTGGGCATAGACATCTCTCGCCGCTTTGGGCACTCATGCCGGGCCGCGCCTTTTCTCCCCTCATCAACAGTACGCTCTTCGATGCCGCTCAGGTGTTGCTTGATCGACGCGTGTCCAGCGGTTCGGGGAGCACAGGCTGGAGCCGCACCTGGCTCATAGCCCAGTACGCTAGGTCATTCCGCGGCGCGGACGCGTGGACACAGCTGGGCCAGTGGTTCGCCCTGTTCCCGTTGCCATACAGCCTCTACAATACACTATCGACAAATGGGCCCTTCCAGATCGATGGGAATTTTGGGTTTGTTAGCGGCGTAACGGAGATGCTTTTGCAAAGTCATGCAGGTGTTGTGCACTTGTTACCGGCCTTGCCGGCGCAGGCTGTGCCGACGGGGTCGGTGACAGGGTTGTTGGCGAGGGGGAACTTTGAAGTGGATATTGAGTGGGAGGATGGCATGTTATTGAATGCGAACATTACGAGCCGGAGCGGCGGGAGTTTGGCGCTGAGGGTAGGAGACGGTACAGGGGAGGTATTGGTGGACGGCGCGGCGTACACCGGGCCTCTGGCCACGACCAAGGGTACGAAATACGTGGTGATGAGGGCCTGAGGGCGAAGGAAATGTCTGCATCTCGCGCGCTATTCCGTGTCTACTTTCAGTGCACTGGATTTTGTACCCAGTCAAGTAGTTGAGGCATTCCACTTTGGATATATAACCCAATGGGATCCAGCGCCGCTAAAATTCTGATTACCTGTCAACTGATGACTGAGAACACAATGATAGGATAGTAAACTGGGCTATCCTTTCAGACACTGGCAGTGAACTTGTCAAGATCGGTACACAGACCAAAGCTCGATTTCGGGCGAAATTGTCGGGATTTGGAACAGACAAAATGCAAAGATTTTCGAAGGTTTGTCGGGATTGGGATCAGGCATTTTGGTTGACTATCCGGGGTCCTGATGTACATCGCAGACTCGTAATAACTGCAGGTCGACTGTCGCAATCGAAGCAGTCTTTACATACGCGGGAGCCCGTGATCTGCGCCTGACCCAAATGGCGACTTATGTACTCCTGAGCATTCAGAAAGATCCAGAACGACGACAGACTAGCAACGGTGCGCTCCACTGGCCTTCGATCAACCCATTGGCCAAAGTACACTGGTGCCACGCCAGCTCGGGTGCAGCCGGTCAGTCATTGGGAAGCATGAGGAAAATAAGAGTCGCAGCGAAATACAGGTGCAACCAGAGAGAATCCAGTGTCGTTTCCGGGAATCCGGACGGTTGGGCGTCTTCTCCATGCTCCAGGTCAGGTTAGATGGTGGTGGTCAAAGCTCGAGTGTCCAGCGGTGGCGGTGACTCATCGCATCACACTGATTCACACACCAACCACACACAAACACCGCTTCACTCTTCCTTCGCTCTTTGATCACAGATCGCACACTGTTAAGGGAGCGAAAAAGGGCAGGAAAAAGTGAACTGTGAAACCCCCCACCGCGGCTCCCTTTTTCCGCCCTTTTTCATGCCCTTTTCAACTCCTTTTCTCTATTTCATGCTGTTTGGGTGCTCCTATTTTTCCTCAAAGGTTGCATACTACCTCAGATGATCAAAAAAGACTGGGGTGAATTTTTCGGGATTTTATGGCTCCCTCAGTTACATTATTGAAAAGGGGCCAAAAAAGGGAGTAAAAAGGGCGCGAAAAAGGGCAACTGTGAATGACCCTATTGCAGTGGAGCGAAGACAAGATCAAGCCGCGTCGCGTCGCTCAGGAAGGGCGGGAAAAAGCCGCGGAATACCCGCCACGGAAGGAGAAACAAGAAAAGGAAGAGGAAGGAAAAAGGTGCTGTTGTAGATAGGACGGAGCGAGTGGTTGGCGATGACGGGAATCAGTGATCATGAACGGAAGTAATTGGCCCCCAAAAATCGTTTCTCCAGAGTTGTAACGCCAGTTTATAAGGGTAGTTTGTTGATGACCGAATAAGCAGGAAACTGGACTGGGATCGAGGGACCAGAGGTTCCGCGTAGCAGGAATTTTGAGGGGCGGTCCGATGAGCGAGTAGCAGTAGTTTAGATTCAGGAGTATTAGGGAATTTCTCGAGTGGTAGCCATCGAAGACACGGACCGATCTCAAGCAAGAATCCAGTGTGCGCTCGCCGCCATCGCCATCGCGCCATGGGTCCGGCGCATGATCGCCCTAGTTGCTGCGGGGAAATTGGTCAGTCATTTGATAACTAAGAGAAGAGAGGCGCGCAGTCGTTCTGCAAGGATTGAAAACCCAAAAGTATGTATTCAGGTGTAGAGGTACATGTATTTAGATGCAAAAGAACTAATTAATGAAAGTACGGTACACGGAAAATAGGAGGGGTACGAACGCGGACGTGGAGGTAGAACGAAAAGTTGCCGAAACGGGAGTGACGGCAGTATATCCTCCACGCAGCGTCTGACAAGGAAGGAGAGGGTGCTGGGGATGACCACGGACCCGCCGCTGGTGGGGGAGCGCATAGCGCGGCGGGGGCTCTTGCTCCGACCGAAGCGAGGGTGGGACGGCGTGCGGAGTGCTAGCTCGGAGTTTTTCACCATCTCAGCTCGCCTGGTGAGGTGGGGAGCGCCTGACCAGGGGGGGGGGGAGCTGTAGGGTGTGCCAGTAGATGTTCTACAGGCGAGAAGTGAAGAAAGGGAGAGGTGAAGTGCGGAAGGTGAAAGGTTGGGACTGAGGTAAGAATAAGAATGGTTACGTGCCTTGTTTCTATCCCATATAATTACTCCCATCGGTCACTGCACCGTCTAACGTGCGCGCATCGTATACGGAGTCGCAGTCAGCCTAGCAGAAATCACTAAAGACAGTCGTCAACGTGCCAAGGTCAAGCAAAGAGACGAGAGAGAGCATACCTGGAGTGAACCTAGTGAAGCACGGCATGGAAGCCGTCCTGCATAGGCACGAAGTGCTGGGTGGCATCGCGGGCTCAGTCCCGTGGCGGCGAAAAACAATTTGTTATTGACATTAATATTGCCTTGATGATCGTCGCTTCAGTGGGCACATGGGGACAGCGTGCGAGGGCGACGAAGGTAGCAGTCGCGGAGGTGCGCGGTGTGCATGAGATGGGGGCGTCGCGTCAAGACGGGAGGGTAAAATCTTGACGCGGCGAGTCGGAAAGTCGTGGGCTCAGAGGGCAAAGAGGCGAGGTAGGTGGCGTGTAGGGTCAGGCGTTGAGTCGGCGGATGCGTAGGCTGAGGCGGGACTCGGTGTCAAGTGGGCCGCAAGGACTGCACTCGGTGCCGGCAGTGTTGATGGCGACACACATGGACAAATAGACGCGTCGCGTGGTCGGCGATGACGAAGAGAGTAACGCCACCCCGCCCCCTTGACTCATGCTCCGTCCGGATCTTCCGGCACTCGCATCGCTGCGTCTCAATATACAGTTCATTTTGTTTTAACCTCAACCTCGCCCTTTTCAGAGCGTCGGATTCACGGGGGAGTCGGGTCGGGTCGGACTGCTTTGAAATGCTGTGCCGACCCGATCCGACTCGTGGCCTAATATGTACAAACAATTGATGGCTTCTGATCTCCCGCCACTTGCTCGCCGCTGCGGTGCGCTCCTCATCCCTCAGCGCCAGTTCCACGGGTTCAGCTGTCACATGGCTTGATTACAACATCTGTCGCTCACCTACTGGTGGCTTTGATATCCCCTCGGCTGTGCTGGCTTTGACACAACGCTTTGGCCAAGGCTTTGGCATTCAATCTGCCGAGCGCTCTCAACTATCTAGGGCTTTGGTTACTTCAAAGCATTTCCTACGCCTCCTAAGCTTTCGTCCTGCTTCGGCTTTTTCCTTTGTACTTGACCATGTCGTGCTTTGATACTGCACATGTATTTAAGGACGCCCAATTCATGTCTTTTTTGTGTGCTCTCAATCATGAATCAAACAGCTCATGGAGAAGACCCACCTATCAATATTGTACACTCGTGTGTGCACTGCCGTCGTTCGTGTTCACGAAGGCTCTACCAATCCCCCTGCACGCGGAAAAATTGCCCAAACAGTACGTCTGTGTGTTTGCAAGTCTAATTGAATTTGCGGACTGATATGGATTGATTGCAGTGCAATATCTGTCCTAAGTCCTTGTACCACACTGAAGCTGTCGGTTGCACCACTCGAACTGGCGGCCCTCGACAAGGAGCGTGGAAATGCATCGAATACAAATGCAAAAACTGCTATACTCAATCCGGCGCTGATGCTGCTGAGCAGCAGGCATATCGTGATTCCTGCAAGGTTCACAGTGTTCCCGGTGTACCAGGGCAGCCAGCAGCAGGCACTCGTGTTCAACCTCCACAGGTCGCTGCTCGTGTCCCACTCCCTCAGCCCAATTTCCCTCTTCATGCCGCTGCTCCGAACCCTCCACTGCAGCAGCCTCAACTTGGACGAGGTCGTGGAGTTCCAGTTTCACGGGGTCGTGGCAGAGCTCCTGCTGCCCGTGACCGTCACCGTCCGTTAGCGCAGCCCATGGCCCAAGATTGGGTCAACCAACGTCAAGTTGTTCTCCGAGAGAAAGGTCCTGATCTAAAGGCGTAGCGGCAGAGACTCGAGAAACTACTGCAGCAGACTTGCACCTTTTATTTCTATCATACTGTAAGTTCTCTTGCACGACGTCCACATTCAATACTGATTTTTATGCAGCCAGAAAAATCTGCCCTCAAACTTGAACACGCTGTTACGACATATCCACAAGGCCACTTCTCTTTCGCAGTCCATCGGAATGACCGCCAATTCGTGGTTCGACCTCTACAACTACTTGGAGCTATCCTAGACCACTCTTCAGGCCACAGCCGTCTTCCAAATAGATAAATCTCGACCAACAATCATCAGAATCCGTCCTAACCTCCTTACTGAAATTGAGTTGAAGGACTGCCTGGGCATTGAAGAACTTCTTGTCCTCCAACCGCGCCTCAACAAGCGGCGGCTCGATGATATGGTGTCTCCACCAAAGAAAGTTGCACGCACAAATGTGGCCAATACGGTGCACACCCGAACTGTCATTGAAATTCCGGACTCCCCTCCCACTTCCACCGCCAGTCTTCCTCGCGTTCTGCCCTCCTCCACTTCGTCTAACCGCATTAACGTACTCTTGCGGAGCAGAATGACAAGGTTGCTCCGCCCAATTCATTCGTGCATAGAACAGTAAAACATAAAATGCCTGCTTGAGCGGAGAAATAGCATTGAAACACTACGTTAGAATGCTTAATCAGTGAAAGTTTTGGGCTACAGTGAATGTAGTCAATTTAATGTGAATGGAATGTTGGGGACAGTAGGTTGAGATCAATTTGTACGTGAAGAACCTATGACAGTGCAGAAAATGCAAGCGTAGTGTGAGCCGTGACATGATAGAAACAAGCTGGTGAAAGTCACCGATTTTATCGGTTATTAGGCAGAGACAAAGAATGCACTGAAAACCGGCGAGATCACTGACTTTGTGCATGCAGTGAAAATCGGCAAGATTCTCTGACTTTCTGTGAAGTTGAAATGGATGCAATCAAGGTTGATGGGGGTCACTGTATTTGCCGACCCGAGAGTTACTTTGGCATTTCTTTATGAGAGTTTCACCGATTGAGATCTGATAAGTTTTAACGCACTTCTGCGCGTCCCACTTGACCAAAAGCATTGTGAATCCTTGTCAAGATTACGCTGAGATGACGCTACAAGAATGGGGAGGACCCCTTTTATTGAGAATGAAACACAAAGAGGCAGGCTCGTCTATTGTATAAATAGTAATTAAGAGCAAAGAAACGCAGGCAGATAACGGTATGCTACAGTGAGGTGTAATTATAAAATTGCGATTATTGATGACATGTAATCTGAAATTCCGACATCAGGCCAAGAAAAATTTAAAAGGTGAACAGATAAAACTGAATGTTACTCACGTGGAGAATGTTCACTGATAGGAAAGGAAATATGCAGACAAATCAGGGAGGTCATTTGAGCTCGCCTCGGTATACCCTTGGCGCCGCGAACCACTAAACTTGAGCGCCACGACATTGCCGCACCAGGTTTTGGGCGCGGCCCCGGATGTGATGTGGTAAATGGAACGGCTGATTGGTGTCCTCCTTTTGAGGGCGGTAGGCGAATAAAATACGTGAAGTGGAAAGCGCAGGAGCTCGCCGCTCTGGTTTTGCGTGAGGACAATGCTGTCGGGTGGCGCATCAAAAAACGGCTGAAGCAGCGGGACCGGACAGAGGCCGTCCGAGGGACGGTGAGGGGGGCGGCACTTTACGGTGATGATTTTGGGTCGGTCTGGGACAGAAGAATCAGCGCGCGCGACGTGTGGTATAATATTGACGCACCCTCATTTGCGAGTAATAATATTGCAGAGATCGTAATGTATTCGAGCTCTGCTGAGGGCGGCGTTGCGATCATGTTCGAAACATATGGAGCCGAATGGCGACAGCGTTCGCGGTGGTGTGGCCAGTCCTGTGGGCTAAACAGTGAGATATTAACGCGTGAATGGACACATAGACGCACGCCCTGCAGATGCTCAGGGGAACAGTAGAAGGCGGCACGACACCGGCTACACCACTGCGAAGTGGGTCGGCCACAGACGAGGCAAAGGTGGTTGAGAGCAGCGGGATTCATGATCGACAAAATATGCGGCGGACGAAGGTAGTGGATACAAGGAGATGGAGTGAGACTGGGGTAAAATACAAGTGAGCCGGTTTGAAAAGGGTCGTTGAAAACCGGGGAAGGCATGGCATGGTGGCACGACAACCTAGTTGGGAGACCCAACGATCATAAGGTTGGTCTTGGCACCATATTGGCGGAGAAAGACTGAATGGGGATCGTGGTAATTGGAGCGGCTGAACTTTCAAAGAATTTGTTTTGGCGACCTCCGCCAAGCCGACTCCGGCCGCACTCCGATACGCGTTACGCCAGAAAATTACTAGGATCAAGGATGCAATCCTCGACGAATAGCTCTGGGATAAACTTTGGAAAATGGCAACAAGGGCAGTCAGCAAGAGCGCGACTTGATATTTACTTCGTGGAAACTCCTAACGGACGGACGAGCCAACGTAGATGATCAAGGTTCAGGCTCAAAGCGTCTCTCCCCTCGCACTCCGCCGTCGACGATACTTCTGACCACGCCGCATCTTTTCTCTCAAATAACCACCCACTTCCATAGTCGCTTCTGGAGAAGCGGAGAGGAGATGAGGCAGAGGTTCCAAAACGCAGCTTGGTATCGAATTACTTATTCCAGTCATCGGAGGCTGAAACGACAGCACCTACTTACGATTGGGTGGAGACTTCCGATGTGCTTCCTGACACCGGCGCTTGTTGCAGTGAGACAATGAAACATATTCCCATTCACGGTTGGCTTTGCACACGCAGTCTTGACTACAACCGTTTCGGCGACCACCTCGTCGCAGTAAATCTTTCCTGAACGGGTATGAGTTAGGTGCTCGTCCATACTTGGCATCTGGGGAGAAAAAAAAAAAATCTAAAACTGTGCAGAGTAACATGCCGATTACGCGAAGAATGAAAGAGAATGATCGTCCATTCATTCAATTCAGACGCCCGCGAGGCGGCATATAATGCCGCACATTCACCTGATAAATGATCACCCCGATGATGGTGACACAACCCCGTTTGTGGGTGAACTGAAAAACGACCGGCAATCTCCGCACAAACGTGGTGAAGTCATAATTTAAATCCGGTAGGAAGCGACCCGAAGGGGCCCACGCAAGGCTCGCGTGGCCATCATCGACGTCCTCATTCTCATTGCCATTCCCGCATCTCTACCCGCACTATCCAATCTAATCCAATTCCACTTTTTGCCTCCTTCCTGATCATACACTACATACACTACGACTATATTTCCACCTTCCGCCTTCCCTTTTCCCTCCCTCCTGATCATCATCATAGACAACATATTAGACGACACGATCCGTGCCCGGTGGTGTGCGTTGCGCGTTTGCTTGCTTCCTTCTGCCCTCGTTCTTTCATTCTGCTCGCCTTCCTTCATGTCTTTTTACTATTTATCATTTTTCTCCCTTTCCTCTTTTCTCTCGAATTGCACTGACCCTTTTCCTTCTCGCACTAGGCCGCAAACCCGCACCTCTTCCCCTCCTTCCCCTCCTCCTCTCGTCCCTCACCCCATCGTCCCCCACCCAAGAAATGGTCCCAGACGACCCGGACATCTTCCGCGCCGCTCGGGGGGGGGGGGGGGGGGGGGACGCCGTGGACGCCGGGCGTCGTGCGGAGCGGGAGCTACGCCTTCGCTTCTCCTTCTCCCATCGTCTCACCTATGGGGCCGATGGGACAGCCCCCGTTCGCGCATTCGACTAGTTTTGGGTTTCCCTCGTCCTCGACCTCTTCGTCCTCTGCTTTCCCCACGTCCGCGTCCCACGCCAACGTAGGCGAAAACGTAGGCGAAAGGGGGCGCGCAATGGAGCAGGAGATGGAGAGAGAGAAGGGGGAGACGGAGCGCAAAAGGGAGGAAATGACAGCGGAGAAGGCGAGGATGGCGCACGCGCGCGCGGCGTATGTCGCGCTCGTGAGGATCCTGCGGGGGACGGTGGTTTGTGAGAGTGGGAGGGGGTGGGGGAGGGGTGCGCCGTTTCCATCTGCTCTGTACACGAAGCTGATGCTGACACATTTTTTCTTTTCTTTTCTTTTTTCGCCAGACCGACTCGAGCGCTTCGCGGTGTATCGGCGCGACGTGGGGGATACGCTGGTTAATGCGTACGTTTTTTTTTCTTCCCCCTCCCTCCGAACTCCTCCCTCACAATGTCGCATAACTGCCTCAATCTACCTTACTGTACGAAGAAACGCCGATGCTGACCCTCTCTCTCTAGCTATAGGTACTACATCCTGTGGGACGACCTGCTCGTGTTCCTCGTCGCCGAGGCCGAGGCGGCGGCGGCGGGTGTAGAGAGGGTGCGGGGAATGTGGGAGGTGCGTGCGCGTTTTTCTTGCTATATATGGTGTATGGCTTCTTCGAGGGGAGAGGTGCGTGCGCCAGCGACATGTATGCCAGCTGAGTTGCCGGGGACGCGCGCGCCTGCGTGTCGATCGGAATGTACGCGTGCGCCGTGCGAGCTGGGATGCTGGGAATGCGGCGGTGTGGGTGGAGGCGGGACGTCTGCTCGCAGGCACGGGCTTGTTTCCTCCCGCGCCGACGGTGCTGTGTGGACGAAACGCGCTCCCCGCCCTCCCTCCCGACCTTCCCCATCCCCTCATCCTCATCCTTCCTTCAATCCACTCTTGTTGCCGGATACCACGCTCACGCTTGCACTCACACGTACGCCTCCCCACAGACGCTCGAAGCCCCCTCCACTGCCTCCGCGCCGTGCACGAGGCGCTCGACCTCGATTCGATGCCCACTTTCACCTCCGGGTCCACGACTAGATGAGGGAAGAGGGCTAGCAGCGCTCGGAAGGCTCTTCGGGGGGAGGTGTGGGGAAGGTTGCCTGGCGCTCTTCCTCTTCCAGCAGCGCATAATGGGGCGAATGAGGGGTATACAAGGACAGGGAGGACAGGGACAGGGACAAGGCGAGGAAGGCGAAGCGCTAGCGGTACAGCGACTGAGGCGGACGGCGTTGGGGCTTGTCGGTGCGTTCTTTCTTCCGCCCCCGTTGCCCGTGCATGCCACTAACACCCCTCTCCGTCGCACAGACACCTGCGCGGGCTACTTCACGACCCGCGCGCCCAACGCACTCCTGCCGCTTCTGCAGTACGTGCTCGGCGCGCTTGCGGATGCGGATGGGGGATTTGTTTGGTGGTGCGTGTTCCTGTGATGTGTGTGTCGTGTTTTTCTCCCTCATGTCTGCGATACGATGTGCTTCTTGTTTCTGTCGAGCATTTTCGCGCCGTTGAGGTCCTTTTGCGTCCTGCGGGAGAGCGTGTGCGCTTTCGCGTCGGGAGCGGGACGCCGATTTCTTTGGCGGGAGAGACATGGTGTCCCCAGATATCCCGCTTTCCCGAGGATCTGTATTGGTATTGGGGCAATGCATGGTTTCTGCGCGTATCGAGGGCGGCGGGACGCACATTTTCTCTTTGGGACAGGGATGTGGTGGAGCGGTTTGGGCGGTGAACTCGGGATTACGAACGGACCTGGATCAGCTTCTTCACTTTCTCTCGCATCTCTGCTTCTCGTAAATCTACTAACGACCGTTCCTTGGTTCTTGCAGGCCGCCCTCGCACTACGCAGTCTATGCGACGCGAAGCGACGCGCACTCGCAAGCAGGATCGACGCCTTTGCGGAGGTGCAAACGGGGCTGGGCGGCGTGCCGGTGCGTATTCCGAGCATGACTCATCCCCATCGACACTGATTGACGCCCCGCAGGACCCGGAGAAGGGCAAGGTGCTGCAGAGCATCGCGAGCGTCATCCAGGCGCTGCCGCCCGCGGAGGCGGTCGCGCCCGTGGAGGCGATGGTGGGGCCGATTCTGCAGAGACTGGGGGCGGCGTTGGGTGCGGTGGGGCGGTGAGTCGGTTTCCCTTACCTCCATCCATATGTGAAGATACAGACACTCATCGAGACGCACACAGCACCCCGAGGCCGCGCGCCTCGCGGCGATCCTGTAGCTTGAGATCATCGCCGACGAGGAGGACAGTGGGGGCGCGGAGGCGGACCCGATGGCGTTTGACGAGGAGAACGGTGGGGCCGCGGAAGCAGACGCGGTGCGCGCAGCGAGGGAGGACCCGTGCGTGCCGCTTTATTCGATGCGATCGCGCAGGTGGCGGAGCTGTGGAGCGCGGATGCGGAGGTGGGGCAGGTGGGTCTTCCTTCCGTAGTAATAATAGTCGCTAAGGCGGACACAGATGCTCAGCAAGCTCTTCAAGGCGATCACGACGCTGCCCGCGGACGTGTCGCTGCCTGCGGGGGCGTTGCTGGATGTTGTGCGGGGCGGAGGCTGAACGGCGTGTGGCTAGCGCTGGCGGCGATCCTGATCGCGCAGCTGAATCCGCCGCCGCTGATCCTCACACTGAAGTCGGGCCCGAGCGAGGAGGCGGAGGCGGGTGTGCGGGAGGCCGTCGGCGGGCTTGTCACCGCCGCGCTGGGACTCCTCGGTGCGCCGGGGGGCATGGTCGAGGTGCGCGTTTTTGACCTCTACAACGCTTTGCGGGGTGAAAGGCTGATGAGAACGCAGAACCCGGACATCGTGCAGGAGTTCTTCGCGTGCATGGACCGCGTGGTGCAGGACTTTACGGCGGCGTTCTGCGCGCTGCCGGACGGGGCGTTTGACGCGCTCATGCAGTGCGCAATCAGCGCGCTGGCGCTGCAGGAGCGGTATTCGCTGGTCGCGGCGGCCACGTTCTTGGTGAGTCTCCTTCCTCCTTTCTCCTCATTCCCGTTGAGGCGGTTGTTAACTGGACTCCTGCAAGGCACTCTCATCCACCGCGTTGCGCTCTACGCCCCGATCTCGCCCGAGCAGCTGCAGCTCCTGCAGGCGCATCTGATACGCACCCACGGGCGCGCGATCATGCGCGCGGTGCTCTGCGGGTTCGCGCGCGCGGACATCCTCTTCAAAAAAAATTGCGGTTGCTTTTGTGGCCGCTTGAAACCGGGGTGCATGAAATGAAACTCGCAATATATATTCCCGATTGGCAGCGACGAGATAATACCACTTCGGCAGTTGCAATGGGCTTTCGAATTCCAGAGGCACAACGGCACTAATTTAAATGGTTGTTGCGAATACGAATGCCAATGCGAATGGGAAGGATTGTAAATGCAAGCGCAATTCATCTGTATCCAAGAAAGATTTGAACATCAATCTAGATCTCAGTTTCCTGCATGGAATTCGGCAAAAGTATCTATGTATGAATGAATAGCATTCTGTGTTCATGAATATTCGTGGTCGTGGACGTCTACATCATAGCTAGTTACTAGTACAAGATAGAGAATAATAGGTGGAGTGTACATTTCTATAATCGTCCTCTGGCACTGACAAACATACGAATCGAATCAAAATTCAAAACGTCGCCGTCCACGCCTTCATGTCGACGCTATTCTGCCGCAAGTATGATATCCAGGCGAAGTCCTGCGGCGACAGAAAATCAGCCAATCAATCCGAAAAAATGAATGAGAGAAAAGCGACGAAGACAATGTGAACGGAGTACAAGATAAACACGCAATGGGAGACCTGCCAGCCCACCGGGGCTCAGTGTCTCTTGGACTCTTCCGATCCAATGAATTCGAAAGTAACTGCGCCTATGGCGGCTCAGTGTCAACTAAGAAGCGTACCGGGATATTTCGTCAGCAATTTTTATTTACTTGGGATGCAGCTGAGAAAGTTCCCTCCCAAAGGTTGATGTTCAGAATGCGACCGACGTGGCGGCAGCGTTCGCCTTCTCAGAGTAGACGGGCATTCCGCTGGTGATCAAAAACACAGGAGTACGAAAATTTCTGGTCTACTGAACTGCTTCTAGCCTAACCCAACCTTGGTTGTAGCATGACTACAAGGTTCGGAGCAGTGCCCCCAGCTCAATCGCGCTTTGGGTACGTACTGCGTCATGCCTTCTCGGAAGCAAAAGATTTAAAGCAACTCTGGCGATTCGCAGATGCACAATCTAAGAGGTGCGTGGGGGATCGGCTTATGCATATCAACAGACAGCGATGAGCTCGTCGATTCCCGGCACACAAAGATGTCTTATCACCGGGATTTCGTGCCCGAAGGCTGCTCCCTGGCGCAACCTGCTGCCACCCTCGGCGTAAGTTTGTATATGCCCCGCAAATACACGAGGTTGCTAAGACGGGAACATTCTTCGCACTGGCAGGCGGGCGTGCAATGGGCGCAGGCGTATGAGTTTGCAGACACGCATAATATCACACTGGTGGGAGGTGTGTTGATTTGCCCAGCTTGGTTATACGTCCGCAGGATAACGATGTCACTGCAGGGAGCGATCGAACTGTCGGCGTTGTCGGAGGATGGCTACAAGTAAAACCTTGTCCTGGATGTGGCACATTTTATTCTAATTTCATGTTTTCGAACCAGGGCGGCGGTCACGGCGTGCTCAGCGACACCATCATGATGGGTCTTGGAGTGGACCGAGTGGTAGTTCCACCCGCAAGCCCGACACCTATCCCTCTCCTCGTTTTCTAATTTTGAATTGTATCCGGTAGCTTCAATTCAAAGTGGTGACCCCGGATGGGGAATTAGGTGTGGCCAACGCGTGCCAGAATCAGGATTTATTCTTTGCTCTGTGTGAAGGTATGGACATGTCCGTTATCTCCGGACTTGCTTGAGCTTACTGTGGATTACAGGCGGAGGCGGTACATTTGGTGTGGCCCTGGAAGCAACTTTCCTCGCGTCCCCTCCCGTCACACTCCAAGCTGTAATCGTCTCGTGGTCATCATCCGTTATATTCAGTTTGGGATTTTTCTGACATAGGCAGATAGGATTACACGAGAATTCGTAATTCGACCATTGACGGAGCATAATTGACGATTTTTCTTTGGCCCAAATGAAAGGTTAGCATTCTTGATAATTTCCGAATATTCAGGGGCAAACGCAGATTTCGGAGTATGACAATATTAATACAAGGTGAACACACTGGTTTTTTTTGAAAATTTTTTTGGAGTGCTTTGGATAATGAAACTCAGCCTGCAGAAGCACTCAAAGCTCATCCTTAGCAGTGAAAATTATTGGGGAGGAAATGCCTTTACGAACATGTTACAAACCAGTGTGGGTCTCCGGCCTAAAAAATGATTGTTACTTATTGCTGCTCAATAACTGGAGTATGCATAATTGCATGGTCATGGTACGATCCTGAACGCATAAAAGACCCAATTGAACAGTATTTGAACCAACAGAAAGCAGAACTAAAATTCGGCTAAAAATGCGACCTTGCAGACGCTCGCACTGTGGTCCACGGAAATAGTGAAATTCACCACATTTTTGACCCTCAAAAAGCGAGAAATTCACCCTAAGATGCCGTGAATTTCATGGTCAAAAAGCGAATTTCACTGCAAAAGAGGGTGAAAATTTTCACGTACAAAATGTCCCTTTTCACAGTAACATTTCACGTACTTTCCAAGTGAAAATTCACGCCATTCTGGGGTACCTTGCGCCAAAAGGATAGTGACCATTCTCATCATCCAGACAAGTTGTTTACTGTTGACCCTCTCGTGTAAGGACCTCAGTGTACATAGTCGCTAAGCTAACAGACTTCATGTAACTAAGTAGTACATAAACAAATTGTTTGAATTATTGCAACTGAAGAGAATTGAACTCGCGACCTCCCAGAGACAAGATAGCTGGTATCCTGAGTCATATCCTAAAGCAGTCATAATATACAATGGAGGCCAATGCAATATATAGGCTTCACATTTTGTCCCCACTTCCAACTTAGTCTGTCAACACACACCCTTCTGGTATAAGTATTAATATTGTGCTGATTTTTCAACGGGGGAGGCTGAAAGGGAGATATGGGTCAGTAGTCTAACAATAGACCTGGAACAAAAATTGTAGAGCTCGAAGAGTGCTATACATAAGACTTGTCTAAGGGCATTTTTCGAGAAACGGCTTCGTTCGGCTTCAAAACACAAAATACATGCGCGGAGCCGGTGGTTCGCAGAATTTAAACCCCTTAAATTCAGTGTGATTATGGTCACAAGTCTCGGTCATCTTAATTGAGCAAAAGCCACTGGCAGGTGTCGAGGTAGTGACGCAAACCACACGGCCCACATCATCCCACTGAGAGTGATACCCGCAGATGATGCCGGAGTTTAGCCTTGCCTCTCCTTTCGATGGGAACACATCAGTCGATTCGGCAATTATTCAACACAGACTCACGCTAATTTTGTATGCGCGAATCAAACCGTTCTCACAAGTTCGCACTCCAATTGCTGCCGAGGGAACCTTTACGAGAAGTTTGGTGGTAACCTTTGCACAGCCTTCTACAGCTTCCTCACTTACCACCATGTCGGCCAGAGATTCTGTGATTCAGACACCTGAGCTGGTCGAACATACCCTCGCCCTCCTCCCAATCCGCGATCTCCTTGTTACCTCTCCGCTCGTCAGCAAAATGTGGCAGGCCATCACGCTCTCGCCCACCCTGCAGCGCGCCCTCTTCTTTGAGGCAGACCCCACGGCGTCTGCGTCTCATCCCGTCAAGAACCCGCTCCTGGTCGAGCTATTCCAGCCCTTCTTTGCCCCAAGCGCCGCAAAGACGTTCCCGTGGCCAGGCACTGCGACCTCCATCCTCGCGATGCCATGGGCTCAGGCACCTGAGGCGTTCAAGCGCGCGGACGCGAGCTGGCGCCGCATGCTGGTAACACAGCCCCCTGCGCAGACGATGATCGTTATCAAGGAGCACCACAGCAGGTTCTCTTCCGTGCGCCGGGGGTTGCTGCGCGATGCCTCGCTGCGCATGGGGATGCTGTACGACTTCGCGGTACCGTGCCTCCATTATGGCGACGCCCAGTTCCGGATCAAATGGAATAACCTCTGTACCGCTGGAAAAGGCGACCTCACTTTCGTGCTCAGAACCTCGTCGGGTTGCGTGGTGCGGTGCAATCCAAAAAGGGTGGTCGACGAACGATTTGACAGTGTTGGCGGGAGCAGAGTCGAGATCAATTACGGCGACAGGGTACGTCTGGATTCGAGGCGGCAGGAGGAGGAGGAGGAGGAAGAGGGGGAGGAGGGAGATACATGGGATTGATCGAAGAGAGATACGACATTCCTACATAGTACTTGTATTCCCGGCGTTGGGGAGCCATACGCTGGAACAGTCGAGTCGCGACTGCAAAAATCTTGGACCCAGCCCGGACTAGAACCAGGATTCCCCGCCGGATTTCCCCATTGCCCAAAATAATGCCGCACATTGCTACGCGTCGGAGTGTTCGCTCCCTTACCGAGATCGGCTACAGCCTACAATACAAATGCGGAACATGGCTTAGCGCGTCTGTCGAGGGGTACGTCTAATCGAGTCAACACCGTACATCATCTCATCATTCCGTCAGAATGAACACCGGGCAGATGCTTGAGCATCTGCACAAGAAGCATCACTGCAACCTCTATCAGTGCACCACGCACTGCGAGTGCGACCCTCAGAAATGCACTGCAAAGCACCACAACGACTCGGGCTTCAACCCGAGTGATTCCTGTTCCATAACGATGCTCTTGTTCTGGCCGATCCCCGAATCCCCGACAAAATATGCGATCTTCCCTCTGCGAGAATCGAGTACTACCGCAAGACCGACGTCCAAAAGCGCTGGAGAACTAAAATCTTCTTGGTGTACGGTCTCGTCGCTTTTACCGAACTTTCAAAGCCACTGGCAAGCCGAGTTGGGAAGAAGAAGAGACGCCTGCACCCATCCTTTCCCCCGCGCACTTTCTCCTTCGGCGCTGTCTCTCGGACGTCGTGGATGAGCACGAATATCGTCGATGGCTATCAGTCTCTGACCTCGCGACGATGGCCAGACGACAGGAAATGCTCGAATGTGGCACCATCTCCTCCTCTCAACTGTTTATCCAGTTCCAGTTAGTGGTGAAGCAGTGTATGGCACATATAGTGTGCAAAAATTATTTGCTTACAACTTCAGGTTGAAAACGGGGTTTCGCTTACATCTCTCAACTACACTCAACATAACCACCAGCAAGATCGCTCTTGGATCGTGCAATCATCTTGCCAATCAGCTTGCAATCTCTTGGTTTAACAAATTACAGTTTGAAAGGTTCGCTTCTGCGGGACTTAGTCGTGGAAGAGGTTTATGTTTTTGATTTGATTGATCAGATAATGATGCTATCATCATGCCGAAATCCACAGACGGAAGTCGACTCAATTCTCCACCTCTGAGTGTGTTTTCTGGCAACCCATTTTAAGCAGAAGCAAAACACTTCTCCAGTTCCTGAATAATCACCTTTCGCCGCCGCGCTTGACCTGGTCTCTATGATGTACCTCAGGGTTCTCTACATCACCACCTCGGGAGTCAGCCACTGTGAACTCGAAACAATTATTCCCGAGTATTCTTTGCCTTAAAAACCGGGGAAATAAATTGCGCTTCTAGGGTAATGTCTGGATTGCATGTTTGGTTGTACTCCCAGATTTAGTTACGCTACCCCATGTTGGTGCACCAAATCCGCCCCCCGGTAGCTCAGCCACTCTACTGCGTCGAGGTCTGTCGTGGATTTTTCGGGCACAGGAGCGATCTCTCCACCCATCAATTCCCTCGGCGGTTGTGGATCTTCAGATTCAATTCAGCAGATCGTATTCGACTTTCTGCTTGAAGAAAAAACTTTTAAAGACCGTAGAGTACTTGTTCGGCGCGAAGACGGACCAGGAGGCAGTTCGGCGTTGAACATCCGAGGATCCAAACGAGGAAGCTGTTGATTCTCTCCAAACAGTCTCACTCTCACTGTCAGATTTCTAGTGGCATCGAGTTTCAACTTGACGAGTGGAGTACCGGCCGCGGTTTCAAGAGTATCTTTGAGTCCGTCGTCCGCTACTCAAACGACACAGGGGAATTCATGAGGGCAGACGCGAGTACCGCTAATAGAGCAAGGAGTGTAAGAGACGGAAAATGAGCCGAGGCAGAATGCCAGTGACTTGAGATTCAAGGTATAAAACATCAAAAATACGATGCATTCTAGGATACAATGGAACGTAAGCCGCATTGAAGCACTGCGAGGGGAAAATGCTGCGGTTGTTAAAGAAGCCGCCTTTCCTTTGTCACCCTGACCGTATGCTGGTGGAAGACCGACACTGTGAAAAACAGATGACGTGAAATTCACTCTACCGTGAAAACATAGTGAAAAAATCTCAGGAGAAAGACAACTATGTGAAAAATCAGTTTCACCGCATAACATGGTGACGTAGAAGAGAAGTAGAAAACTGGTGCTCCAGTATAGTCATAATTATCGGCCAACTCAACCATCATTTCAGTATCTAGTGCGTCGACTGGAGCTCGCCGTCGTAAATAAACCCAGTCGCGCGCTGGGTGTTCACCTGCGGGACGATCAGTTGGCATATTCATGGAGTCTGCGGGCGGATATCTGGTCATCGTGTAATGCACATTCATTGAGAAACCGCCCGGCCGTACGCGTACACCAATTTGAACCAAGGGAGCCTAAGGAAGACTCACGTATTTCGGTGAGAGGTCCGACGGGCGGCCAACGCCAATCTGGCGCATCTCGACGAGCATGTCATCGTTTAGATTTTGGATCATCTTCTCCACACCCGCCTGGCCCATAGTCAGCGCAAACTGCACCCTGCAAAAATCAGACCTCAGTCCGGTTGCTTGATGAACCCAAAATAGAAGCCACGTACGGACGCCCCAGCCCCACAAGCCTACACCCCAGCGCAAGCAGCTTCAGTGCGTGGTTCGCCGAATAAACCCCGCCGTCCGCAAATATCGGTATCTCTGCCGCCAAATGCGGCGCATACTTATTGATCTCCATGAGTACCTGTAGCGGCGCGGGCGCACCATCCAATTGCCTTCCGCCATGATTCGAGAGGTACACACCCGCGAGCCCCATCTTGTGCGCCATCAGAGCGTCTTCGACGGAGAGGATGCCCTTGGGGACGACAGGCAGTGATTGCGCGTCTTTGAGCCACGCGAGGTCCGCCCAGGTGATTTTGTTGGCTTGCGCGTTTCCGGCTGGGGCGTGCGACATCAGTGAATGGAAACTACACCAGGAGTGTGAAAGGGGTAGAGGAAAAATGAACTTACTTGGGGTGTCGCCGCCTGCGCGCCAGTCGCGCGATTGCCAGCCCTCAGAGGCCGTGTCAACGGTGACGAGCACGGCGCTGAAGCCTGCCGCTTTGACGCTGGCAAGCGTCTCGAGGATCGCGGAACGGTTGAACTCGCCCGGGTAAAGCTGGCGTGCATAGATGTTCGGAGCACTATTCATAAAATCACGAATGAATCATGTGCACCTGGTACCAAAGCGTCTGATTCTCCGCCTTCACTGTGGCGAGCGCGGCGATGGGTACGTTCGTTAGCTCGGAGATGCCCGTAATGACGCCGGCAGTCGCTGCAGCGCGCACGGTGCCACTTTAAATCCATTGATTACCACACTGGAACGCAACAATGTTCAGAGAGAGAGAGGGAGAATGGATACCCACTTTTCGGCGACCTGGGGATTGACCTTGCCGTGCGAGCCCGAGGGCGCGAAGAAGATGGGCGAGCTGGCGTGGAAGGTCGTCGAGACGCCAGCGCCGTTGGTGAGGGTTATGTTTGTCGTAAGGGACGCGTTCGCGAGGTCGCGCGCCATCCGCGGGCGGAAGGTTATGTATTCGAAGATCTGGCTGTTCCAGCGCATGGCTGTATGTCGCTTCAATCAACGAAGTTCTCTCGCTAAATAATAGGAGGGAAATAACGTACTTTCTTCATGCCCCGATCCGCCGGCGACGCGACCTACAAGTCGATGAGCAATGTTACGGGGAGGCTGAAATAACATAAAGAAAGAAAGGAATACCTACCCCACACCGCCGGACTGAGCACCTTTTGTGCGGTACGCCAGACGTCGGTCATGTCATACCAGCCTGCGATCTCAGTGGCGGGATCCACTGTAGCGGAATCGCCATGGTCCCCATCGACATCCATGGTGTTGATATCAAACTGCACACGCCAAGGATGAGAGTTATCATTGTCGCTGAAATTTGGGGAGAGCATCTGAATCCGCACCCAGGGACCCATCGCGGGCGGCATATCCTGGTACTGCCCGGCCACACATCTCGCGACAGCGGCAACCGCGAAGGCGCTGATCAGTGATTTAGTGAACATGCCAAGGGACAGAAGGTAGGAATAGGATGATGTAGTTGGCGGGAAGTCCTCTGATAACGTTGCACGACGCCGCAGGTTCCCAGAGAATCAGATACTGGCGGCTGGATCGGGTGAATATTCACGCGCTGTTGATACGACTGCGGCACGCGTGAAGGGAGACGCGCGGTGGTGCGTGTGCACGAGCTGTGCTGGTTGGGCGCATTTATAGTCAAGAACACTCCGGGGAAAGCGAAAATAAGTAAGCAGATAAATTTGTGCGTTACCAAGAATCGCGTGGAACAGGCAGAGATGACCGAGACTGAGGACCAGCTGACTCAACAATCACGCAGGGAGGGAAGCTAACATGGTCCAGGAAGCAGTGCATAGCAGATAAGCCAATTCCGGGGAGCTGACAGCGCACTGCGGTCTGTTTCGGGGGTGATTGCCAAACTCGATACAGGGATCGTCCAGTTGGCCGTATTCCGTGCAGCGTGCGCTCGTCACCGCAGGGAAAATTGTAAGGAAAACAATTCTCCACTGTGTATGCACGCGCCACGGTACAACTCTTACGCAAGCCCAAGCTTACTTACAGTGGAGGACGCTCCCCTGCAGCTGCAAAAGAACCTGAGTAACATCGGTGAAAGCGACTCTTCCGCAGTGGCCACATGGTAGGTAGCAGTGGAGATGAGAGCATTTGAAATTTGGAATTTGAGCTGAGGCCATGAAATACACCGCCTTTGAGAGCCCTTGAGACAGCAGCAAGACACCGAAGAAGAGAAGCATGGTGGCCATCCAGGTATATGGTTGCCATTTGCCCTCGCTTCACGATTGCAAGATGGGGTAAGTAGCATCCGAGTATCACTGAATGCAATGCAGATTCTGAAATAGTGTTCCCAAAGTTCAGTTCAGTTCGGGCTCGGGGGCCTTTTCTCCGGACACCGAACTCAAGCTTTGGTTTGGTTCAGGTATTTTCCTGAACCCCGAACCTGAACTTCATGTTCAGGTTCGTTGCATTCGATTCGGCGCTCACCAACGTTCAAACACATGAGCCAAATTATTTTTGGCTTGAGCACAGCACAAAAGAAAACATGCAGAGTCCAAGAAGATGGTTGCATTGGATCCTGAGCACATTGAATATACCTCAGCCTGGCACCCTAGAACAGGAGATTCATACTGGTGATAAGCTGGAAAATGAAAGACTAGTGAAATAGGTGCAATTTTGTGATTTTACAGTGTTACGCGCACATCTGAGGGATAACATGAGTCCCAAATGGTTATCCAAGGCTTAACCCATGAAGGATCATTGTGAATCCATTCAATAGGATGCCTAGCCAAAAACACAAATACTGGTTTAGCTCCTTTTCTTTTTTGTTTTGGAGTGTTTGGGATAATGAAACTTAGTCTGTAGAAGCATTTCAAGCTCATCCACTTGTGTTGCTGGTTTTGAGCCAGGTCTTGCCAGGGAAATTGTTCAGGAGGAAATGCCATTGGTTTAGCTCCTTAAACCAATGGATTAAAATACACTAGCCCCTCTTCAAGAATAAGGCTACAGTGGAGGCCTACAAAGCAGGGGAATATAAAGTAACATCCACTCTGAGGGCTCAATGGCTATGCTAAACCATGGGTTTAACCACTTGTTGTGGAAACTTTACATGATTGATGCAACACGACTGATCACATGATGACCTTGCCTGGGCCAGATTAACCTGACATGGCACTGGTTGAGCATTTCAAGTTTTTCAGTGAAAAAATTGGTGAGAAATGTCCATTATCTTTTACACTTTTTTCACTGAAAAAACAAGTGCAAAACTTGAAAAATTTCCAGCACTTTCTGACTTGTTTCACTTTAAAAACAAAAAAGTGGTGAAAACATTCCAATTTTTTCACTTACATTTTCAGTCAAAAAAGTGTGAAAAATCATGGACATTTTTCACCAATTTTTCACTGAAAAACTTGAAATGTTCAACCAGTGTGGACTAATCCAGTCAGTACTAAACCGATCACTGTTTTCAACCCAAAATGGGTTCTAACTATGTAAGATCAAGTGTTTAGTGTGATATATCTCTGCAACCACTTGGCAGATAAGGGAGATCAGGGTCTCTACAGAAAGCTAGATACCAGGCTTCCTTATCCTGAAGGTCCTGCTCAGGGGACAACAAAGACATATTATAACTAATAATCCAAAACCAGCACATGGTGGATTAAAGGTTGACGCACAGCGATTGGAAACCAGGAGAGATCAGTAGATCCTATAGAATAACGTGGAGATGTGCATACCAGATTAGCTACCAGAACTGACACATGTATACCCAGTAGTGTAATCACCATAGTGTACAGTATATAAGGAGGATGGTTGAGCCTAACAGTACTGAATTTGGTGTCCCTGCTAGAGCGAGTACCTGTTGGTGCTAGTCTTGTCTCAGGTCATCTGGTGTGATGCAGACTGTGGTTTCTTGACTGTCAGATGAATGTTCCAGCTGTTGGTACAGTACTCCAGAAAAGGTATTGTCCTCTAGGGGGGATTTGTGTGGCTAGTGTTGAGGGGTTTTTATTCTGTCGAAGTACAATGGGCTTTGATTTATATCTTTTACAGCTGTTTGCAAAGCTAATGGCACCAACAATCATTTTATAAATAAGAGTAAATTAAATACTTCCACTTGTGAAACACTCACTGTGGTCTCAATTCTTCACTGTTTTCCTTGTGTGTAGGTGCATTCGAACCCAATTTGACAGCTCTTTCTGCCCAATATACCCTGGGCTCCTAATTCTATATTCCATTTTTCGAACTTATTCAGATCCATACATGGTCACATCTAAAAGAAGGTACTGTCAATCGCTGTTCCAACGCACCTACTCACGAGGAAAACAGTCAAGAATTGAGCTAGCACTGACCTTTGCAAGATGGGAACTAATTAATTTGCTCTTATTTATAAAATGATCATGAGTGCCATTAGCTTTGCAAACAGCTGTAATTGGTGGGCAGGATCTGTTATCCTACAAGCTTTCAGTACCAAGCACTGAGAAGCTAAGTGCGCTGGATAGAGCAGAGTTCGTTCTGTTCCAGGGTTCAGCAACTCAATACATAACCTAACACAGGCTCTGTTCAAGGATGAGAGGAGTCACAGTTAGATTTGTGTTCCATTCTCGGGGGTTGCTCTATGCAGCGGGTGGGTTTTCTTTCTTGGATTTGGATGATTCCTCTCTGCTATTCTTCTTCTCTGTTAAATATCCAGGACCTCAGAGTCTGTTTTGAGTCTTGAAGCCTAAACTCCGCAATTCCCTTCCTTTGGGACCCCTTTCTTTATGTCTCCACTTGAACCTCGATGTGAGTTATTCACTAGCAAAGTGACCATGCCAGTTGGTAGATGACTATGAGGACTGGATTTCCCCAAGTTATCCCAAGTCAAGGACCAATTGCCTCCTGATTCTACTTGGTCGGAACAGTTACATGCAAACAGGAATTCTGTTGCTGACTGTTTAGATACCACTCCACCTTTGGTACATAGTGTTTTATCATTTTCAGGATCTCCTATATGACCTGGTCCTTTTCTGGTCGGAGTTCCCTACCAGAAGTGACTGATTGGCCACTCCTTGTGCTCCGGGTCTTGTGTTAACCTGTACTTTGTAGTACTTTGGTTCGTGTCTGTTTCATGTCTGAAGATGGAGGAAGAGCTCTTTCTCGACCTGTGAATGCCTTAGGATTTTAGGTGGGGAAATATAAGATGATGTTCTTGAATCAAGTCCTAGCTTTTATACTTTTTCCCCCTCTATACTTTCCTCAGTCACCAGCTCATTGTCCCAACATGTGCCTTCTATTCTTCAATAGACTGCCTCCAGCCCACAAGGTAACTCCTACTCCTTTTGGCCCAGAGGAGTCTGTTCCCTTCGTCATCCTTGTTGGAGGAGCATCCCTTGATGGAGGATCTCCTATAGGACTCTATGGCAGCATCTCTGCTGCATCACTTAGGCTCCTAAAGTCTGGGTATCAGTGACACCAACTGTCCCTCGGCCTTGGTGAAGATTTCTGCCGGTTATTCCTGCTGTCCCACTGGCGTCAGGAATTTTACCTGACCCCCCAGAGAACCAATCAAACATCCATTTAACATATGCCACATCAGTGTACAGAGTCCATAGATGAGCTTCTGTGTCCTCGTGAGGCACGATCATTGGTCACAGAATGATGTCTATGTGACAATGGGTTGCTGATGGGGGATGATCTCCTTTCTTCCGCTCTGTCACCAGCACCGCAGCCAAGGCAGGTCATTGCCCCATAGCTCGCGCGACCATCCTTTTGTTTTCCCCACCCACCCTGGCCCCCATCAAAGCTATGTGCTTTTCTTTTTGGATTTTTCACCCTCTGGCTGACATTAATAGCTACACTGCCCATCCCTTGGCCTTGGTGAAAATTTCTGCCAGTTATTCCTGCTGTCCCACTGGGCATCAGGAATTTCGCCCGACCCCCAGAGAACCAATCAAACATCCATTTAACATATACCACATCAGCGTACAGAGTCCATAGATAGAAGTTTTTCAGCCACCAACCTAGATCATAGCAATCACCGCAGGATTGGTGATCTATGATCTGGGAGTGATCTTGAGGACCGCATTTACGGAAGGGAGACTTGGAACCTAAAACGGTACCAGGAATGCCTGCCTCCGATTTTCCCCGAAATCCTGTGTTGTCAGATAGTTGTCTTTCTGTTACAGACCAGTAGGCACCGCAATTGAACTCCAGTTGCATCGGCTAATTTCCCTGCCAGGTATCTGATCCAGAAACTCAATTTGCATCCCGTTAATCAGACATCTATCCCAAATGCTGTGACCCTACATGACTTGGAGAATGCCTTGTTGGAGCTGCTTGCCACCATGTTCTGGACGAGTAAGTCAAATTTGCAGTTATATTGATATCTTCACTCACATACCCCTCATTCTGAAAGTCGGGCACATTGCTCCGACACATCAACTACTGGAAAATATCATTGCAATGCAAGGCATCACAGCCGTGGTGGACTACCACCTTGGTAAGGTTGAAAATGCCTTAGTGTTGCTCCCTGGCAAGAATACCACGGCGACCGAACAGTCTCTAAAAATTCGAATAGATGTAAATTACTCGAGGCAATCACTACCTAACGAACCCACAGTTAAAGATAATTGCAGTAAATTATTATTATTCTCGCAGGCGATAAATTGGCCTTCACATATCCAGGTTTTAGTTGGCCTTGCAGGCTCTGTGGTCCTCAAGCTCTTGTTGCTTCAACATTCACTGTCCCGGAGCAGGATGTCCCAATCAATGAGACAGGCCTTTTGCATGCAATTCTGGCTGTATCAAAATCATCCAGAACTCGAACTGCACTCTCGAACAAGTTGCACATCCGACAGATGATAATTTGCGCCGTGCAGGAATGCTGTGCACAAAACTTGTGGGACCCCGTTTGGGAGAGATGAAGAGTATGGATTCAACCCCATTGCATCCCCAAGCAGAAAAATCTCGTGGAATTCGTGAGGTCGTTCTTGCGAGCTATGCCGTCTCGTGAGGATGGCTACCCACGTTATGAATGGTCGTCTCGAGTTTATTACCGGACCCATCCAGACTGTTTTTTTCTTTCTATCATCCTGTTCCTTGTACGTCATCATTCAGCGCTGTATATTTCAAGCTTGTCGAATCTCACAACCATGTGGACCGCTTTTATGGCCTTTCACGATATTGTAAAGACATTGAAGAGAAAGGTGGCGGCATAGGGAGAGCAATGCGTGCCTTACACACCCACTCTGTGGAACGTTCCGCATTGAGAACTGAAACTGAAAAAGGGCTATGAACACAGATCGCATACTCACTCAGACGTGGGGAGTCGAGCCCCGAATGTTCGCGCAGGAATACTGATGGGTGGATAACGGCTTGGATGGAAGGCTTTCCGGATTTTGAGTATGGGCACAGGTTGATGTACGGTATGGCATGAGAAGGTCGGGTCAACTGTCAAACCTCCACGAGCCAGATGGCTTTGGCGTTGCATTGGCTTATCCAGAGCCATGGAGATACTTAAGTACCAAACAAAATGATTGGAATCCAGCGAGCACAGTCCAAAAAGAACCAGAAAAAGTGTCCGCGCCAGGCGCATCAGATTGCAGGGCTGCGCGGTTCGCGTAGGCAGGATCCGCGCACTCAGAAAAAGGAAGAGATGCATGGGCATTAACATTGCAATGGACCGAAGACAATAGCAGGCCGCGTCGCTCAGAGAGGGCGGCAGGAAGCTGCGGAATACCCGCCACAGAAGGAAAAACAAGAAAACGAAGAGGGAAAAGGAGCTGTTGTAGAGAAGGAGTGGTTGGCAATGACGGGAATCTGTGATCATGAACGGAAGTAATTGGCCGCCAAAAAAATTGTTTCTCCAGAGTTGTAACACCAGTTTATAAGGGTAGTTTGCTGACGACCGAATGAGCAGGAAACTGGACTGGGATCGAGGGAACCAGAGATTCCACGTAGCAAGAATTTTGAGGGCAAGTAGCAGTAGCTCAGATTCAGGAGTATTAGGGAATTTCTCGAGTGGTAGCCATCGACGACAGGGACCGATCTTGAGCAAGAACCCAGTGTGCGCTCGCCGCCATCGCCATCGGCATATGATCGCCCTAGTTGCTGCAGGGAAATTGGTCAGTCATTTGATAACTAAGAGAAGAGAGGCGCGCAGTCGTTCTGTAAGGATTGAAAACCCAAAAGTATGTATTTAGATGCAAAAGAACTAATCAATGAAAGCACGGTACACGGAAAATAGGAGGGGTACGAACGCGGACGTGGAGGTAGAAGATACGGACACGAACAGTGGGGGTGACGGCGGTATATCCTCCACGCAGCGTCCGACAAGTAAGGAGAGGGTGCGGATGACCACGGACCCACCGCTGGTGGAGGGAGTGCATAGCGCGGTGGGGACTCTTGCTTCGACCGGCGATGTGATGAGCGAGGGTGAGACGGCGTGCGGAGTGCTAGCTGCGAGTTTTTCACCATCTCGGCTCGCCTGGTAAGGTGGGGAACGCCTGCCCAGGCGGCGAGGAGCTGTAGGGTGTGCCACTAGATGTTCTACAAGCGAAAAGGGAAGAAAGGGAGAGGTGAAGTGCGGAAGGTGAAAGATTGGAACTGGAGTAAGAATAAGAATGGTTACATGCCCTGTTTCTATCCCATATAATTACCCCCATCGGCCACTGCACCGTCTAACGTGCGTGCATCGTATACGGAGTCGCAGTCAGCCTAGCAGAAATCATTAAGTCGTCAGCGTGCTTCGCTGTCAAGCAAAGAGACGAGAGAGCGCATATCTGGAGTGAATCTAGTGAAACACGGCATGGTAGTTGTCCTGCATAAGAACGAAGTGCTAGGTGGCATCGCGGGTTCAGTCCCATGGCGGCGAAAAACAATTCGTTCTTGACATTAATATTGTCTTGATGATCATCGCTTCAGTGGGCACATGGGGACAGCGTGTGAGGGCGACGAAGGTAGCGGTCGCGGAGGAGCGCGATGTGCATGAGATGAAGGCGTCGCATCAAGAAGGGAGGGTAAAATCTTGACGCAGCGAGTCGGAAAATCGTGGGTTTAGAGGGCAGAGAGGCGAGGTAGGCGGCGTGTAGGGTCAGGCGTTGAGTTGGCGGATGCGTAAGCTGAGGCAGGACTAGGTGTCAAGGGGGCTAGAGCCGCAAGGACGACGTACTTCGATGCCGGCAGTGTTGATGGCGACAAACATGGATAAATAGACGCGTCGCGTGGTTGGCGATGATATACGCCACCGCGCCCCCTTGACTCATGCTCCGTCCGGATCGTCCGGCACTCGCATTGCCTTGCGCCACATATTGCGTTTCAATATACAGTTCATTTCGCTTTAACTTCAACCTCGCCCTTGTCATTTCTTTTATGACGCCCAATCAAGGGGGGTTCGGCTTTCGAAAATCGGATATAGGGTCGAAAAGTTTTTTTCAACCTTCCCTGGACCCCCCCTCCCCCCCTCTCCTTCCATAAAGGGAAGGAGTTTCCCACCCCTGGCAGCGGACCGCTCTTTCCGGTCATGTGCATCCTCACCGCCACCACCCCAATTTGGCCACAAAATTCACGATGTTTTTGCACATCGTCGAGGGCATCGTTCCAGTGTTATTCAACTATTCTATGGGTGCTACTGCATTAAATTCAACTTTTTCTCAGTCTTATATGGCCCACATTAGATCTAAAAAACTAAACTGAGCACTCCTCAGCTCCATACAAGCCCCCGTTTGAGCTCCCAACAGTGAACTTAAGCCTTTGGAAGCTCCTAAAGGCCTAGAAAGGTCTCTTTTCCTTCCCTACTAACATATAGGTAGAAGTTTTTTTCGGCCCTCCTGGGGACCCCCCCCCCCCCCCCCTCCCACCCCATATCCGAAATTTTAATGCCGACCCCCCCTTGCGCCCAATGACGCCCATGTGACAATGGAACGGGCCGATAGTCCGATTACGATTTTGGCAACAAATGCTCGACAGACGGCAGACAGTCCGGCAGAATATGTATTGCACTACTGATCCATTCCGATAGGATGTGCACTCGGTCGCACTAATCAGGACGAGGCGCACTCGGCTAGCACGAGAGTGGGACTGGGCGAGTCCCACTCCGACTAAAGTCGTTGTTACCCCATGTCGAGTCTGACCAAGGCTCTGCTACTTGACCTCATTCTCCGGCTGAGTTAGCCACGCACTGGATGCGACCCGGTGAACACCGCGGAGAAGCCTTGCGACTCGTTCCTTCTCCGTGGTTCTAAACTAATGGATGGTTTACTCACACCTCCCCCAGAACGGAGTATTTACTGTGACGGGTGGCTAACATCTTTCAGTGATCAAGACTAGCAGCAATTGGCACCGCACCAAACCCTTTTTCGACCTCCCTCGGAGTCGTCTCCAGATCGATTCGACTCTCACCTCCAGCTCGCTCGCCGACTTTCAGTTTCTACAGACGACCACCATTGCCACGCTCCAGGGACACGCCTCTGTTCTCAGTAATCGGTGTTCCAACGATGCCCATAGAGGTCTCTGGCGTGTTATACTCTGACATCCGGAATGCAGAAATGTGATGGAGTTGACAGAGAATGAGTGACCTTTGTTTGACTTGCGCGCTACTACGGTTCACTACGAATCTCGCTGAGTGAGATATCTAGAAGCCAGAACTGTGTCAAACAACCCTCTGTCACCCGTCACCTGAACCTCCGGTCGAAATGGTACAGTAATTTTCACCTCAACACGCTATAGGGTTTTTTCTTTTTCTTTTTGGAAGGGATGGAACTCGAGCCTAGAAGAAAGGCGGAGCACATAGTGGGAATCACATGGGGAGACGGGGAAAATATCAAGCTGCTGGGGCAGCGTGCTGAGCGGGGTTGGCGAAAATCAAGGCTTGGATGAGTACAGGGGACTCTTCCGGAGGTAAATCTGAAGTGTCTCTGAGGCCCAGTGTTGGAATTAAGGGTTAAAAAAAATGGTGTTAATATTAACCCTTCCCATCAGTTCTTGTCAGCCCTAACCATTAATTAACGGCTAATGATGGCATTCCGCTGTGCCCATGCCTCTAAGAGGTAAAACGAAGACGAAAATAGAGGTGCACTGACCACAGTGAGTGGAAATTGGGTTTCTCTATCCATGCCGGATTTCAAGCTTTTTGGGAGGATGCTGCACTGCCTGTTGATCTCCAACTTACAGTTGCTCCTGGCGGCAAAGACGCTCGAATTAAGAGGCGGGTGGTCGGGAAATCAAGGGGATCTCAGGACAAGTAGTAGCTGTTCACTGTTACATTTTGTATGGGGCAGTTTTCTTTTATGAACCCTTAACTTAACCCTTAACTTGGCTTGTTAATTAACGGTTAATTGAACTTAAAGCCTTAAAATAAAAATTTACCGTTATTAACCCCTTAAGTTCCAACACCAGTGAGGCCCACCGACCTACCGTCTGGCTGCTATGAGAGACACCAGCCTCTGCCAGTGCTGTTGCACCACCTGCACACATAGACTGACCTGCAATTGAGTTGTCTCAGAAGCGCACTAGCCGTTTGATAAACCAACTGCGAGTTGGCACTTGGCCATTTGCCAGCAGCCAACGCATGGCTCGACCCCGAGTCGACCTATGTGTATCAATGCGAAGATAGAGTCTGGGCGCGGTCCGACCGCTATCGAGCCTGTAAGTGCCTGAGTTGGGCGCGAATGGATGAGTTGCTCTTATCCGATTCCCGCTAGGCGGCGACAGGCTTGCAGCAATGGTGCTCCCAGAACGTTCACGTGAATATACAGGGTTTCCAATGTCTCCTTGCACGTATTTTCATCAAATTGGCTGGCGCGTCCAAGATTGTGATTATCGCGGGGCCGAAGGGCGCAAGAAAAGAAGAACTCCGAAAAAAATCAGGAACACGCACCCCTCATCCGAATCGAATGGGTCATCCGCCATCGTCGAAGGTCAAGATACGGTGGACCGCACGGCGCAGGTGCGATTTCACTGCAATTGGTGCTATGTTCCGTGCATCCCTTCGGTTCAAGTTCGCAATATTTAAACCACCATACATTTGTTCACCCTTCAAGAAGGAGCGCAGGCACGGTCCGACCGCCATCTTCTGAGCTGCATCTGTGCTGTCTGAGAGACTGGATAGCGTTAGATGGATAGGAGGTCACTATGCTGGCTTTGAATCTTAGGGGAATTGACGCAAGAAAGGAAAAGACACACCGCTCTGCGCCGTTCTGTATGAGGTCAGGTCCACATAGAGCATGCAAATGCATCAGGTTTCACGAAATTCTGGCACAAAGTCATAGGAAAAATGCAGGGTAAATGAAGTTCGCTTGTAAGACGGATAATAGGAGGATCGAGTATCAAGTAACAATTTGCATTGGTGTAACTGCCGTACCGAAGAGACTACAACGAGCTCGGAGATTCTGTAGACGCCCTATGTAAGATGAGAAAGTAACGAAATCCAAAAAAAAAAAAAAAGGCGACAACTATGACCTCACTTAGGCCGGGCACGGGGAGTCGAACGCCACGCTGCTACTTAAACGATGCGAATGCACCGTCAGCGCAAGCAGCGATACACCATGCACTATACCCGAAGTGAAACACGTAGTCCCGAAAGACGGACTCACACTGCGCCTTCTCCATGTAACATCCATGTTACTATCCTCAGTAGCCTTGGCTCAAAGTTGCTCTCTATTCGCTTTTTCATGTGTGTTGTTCGATTCCCGGAGGCATTTACCACCCGTTCTCTTTAGGCTTCTCTTGTTGAAGTAACGGAGTTGCGGGATGACCCGATTCTACACCTCACAAAATAAAGAAAAAATGGGGATGGCCAGAGGCATTAATTGTAAGCACGTACGTCGGGTTTTAATGCACGGAATCGTGGATACTCCACAATTCGCAGCGAGGAATACTTATCTAGCTCTTCTTGCCGGGCTTTCCGTCCTTGGTGGGCATCCTGGTTGTTTCTACAGCTCAGTTTTTGCTACCATTTCAGCACACCGCTAATGAACAAGGGGTAACCGATTTGTGAATAATGGAACCGGACCCGGTTTTTGAAAATAAGACCCTCTCAGCGACCCACACAACCACGTGACGTCCAAATAAGGCAATTTATCACATGGTTGTGATTTCTCCTTCTCAAAAACCATGTTCTTGAGTCCAGAACCCACTGGAAATGACTCATAAGGCCTTAGAATGGTTGACATTCCTTCCGCAAAGTTTCAACTGGCAAAATATCTAATTTGGTTCATGAACAAACAGAGCCACAACATCCTTCCAAATTAGGATCGACCGTTGAAAACATGGTTGAAACCTTGTTGCAACCTATCGAAATGGCTGGAAATGAGGTTTTGGATGCAGGAAAAGGTAAGAAACAGATTAGATGCATTTCTGGCCTGCCCTGAGGCCTTGAGAGCCATAAAATCTATGGCTCCCAGAATTTTTTTTTAAGGCCTGACGGCTGACCCAACCAACCAGCCCCTGGTCGGCAATCACAGATCGGTTACCCCTTGCTAATGAACGCGGCGTACGACGAACATCGTAGGAGATTTTTCGAGTTTGAGCACCGCGGGGGCATTTCGTAAATTTCCACGTGACGGACACGAGGTCCCGACTCGTGTCGCGCGCAAGCCGCGCCTAAGTGTCGGGGTGAGAACGAAGTAGAGGCTTGGCGGGGCTTGGCAGGGTTGTTCCAGACGGGAATAGACGTGATACGTGTCGGCATCGAGAAAGCCGGAAGTTCAAACTTCAGGTGCGTGCAAGGTGCATGCTGGATTTTGTGATTAAAGTCCTATCTGCATGGATAATGTAAGTTGGCTCTTCTATCGTTGTGACGGTCTGTTCCTCGGTGTGGCCGCCACCATGGGGTTCCATGACAGGGGTCAAAACACATGCCTTGACAGCGGCAAATTTTGGTAAGACGTCGCTAGTGTTGCTGTTCTTAAGCAAGGAGAGCGACGTGGCGCTTCTGCTTTCGTTCCCCCATCATCATGTCCGCCAGCCCCCCTGGTGCAACGGTTCCCAGCTCCTCTCAGCATGTGGGGTCAGGTTCCGCATCGTCCACCAAGTCAGACTCGGACTGGCTTGCGAACTCACTCCTGACAGCACGGACAGTCACTGCGGCAGCAGAATGTATTCCCTTCCCCTACGTCAAGGGCGTCTTTGGAACGGTTGTGATCGTTCTGGAGACAGTTGAGGTTCGGAAATTCAGTAGTTGTTCCCAGTTCGCAGCCTACCTGACTTTCACTGCGCCAGAAATTGAAGAGAAATCGTGATGATCTGAAAGAGCTTTGTCAAGATACAGTGGAAATCATCACTATTATTCGAAAAGAAATACTGTGTCATGGTACTACGGCAGCTGTGAGGTTCAAGGAGCAGTGTGAGCGGCTCGAAAGGTGAGTTGCTTTGTTTCACATATAATTTGGTATTCATGTGATGTCGTGAGTGTATTGCAGGATGTCCTGAACACAGTCAAGCAATTACAAATGCAACCTCGAGGCTTCCGCGCTCATGTCAAAGAAGTTATTAAGCTGAGCAGTATTGCGAACCAGATCACTGGATATCGAAACCGAATTCAGACACTGCGGTCCAATTTTGTTGTATGTCTGCCCATTCAAGTTATGTGGTTTTTTTTTTTCTGATACAGATTACAGCTTCTCGCATCCATTGAAACAAGTTTCAAAGTGGACAAGATACACGAGGTCCTTTCGAATGTAACGTTACCAAGTATTTATTTTCGTGTCTCAATATCCATCTATTCTCATGTATGCTGCAGGAGTCCCCGGCGCTCAAGTTGTTCACAGCACCACTGATTGTCACCCTCCATCCAGGATGTTTCATGGCAGACAGCTCATCTTGGATGAAATGCATAGCTATTTCACTCAAATCTCTGGAGAACAACATATTTTCCTGCTCTATGGGTTAGGTGGTGCCGGAAAGACACAGATTGGATTGAAATTCATCCAAGAATCCTCTGCACAGTGAGTTTGAACCATGAACTATCATCATTGCACCTAATTCCTGGTGCTAGCTTCTCCGACATTTTTCTCATTGACACCAGTAAAACGGAGACAATTAATGCAGGTCTCAGCAATATAGCAATGACAAGAAGGGTTGGAGACAGTCCACAGGAAGGTCTGCGATGGCTCAGCACCACACATACAGAGTGGTTGCTATTCTTCGATAATGCAGATAACCCCAACATCAATCTCAATGAGTTCTTCCCAAAGTGCACTCACGGAAACATTCTTATAACATCTCGAAATCCTGGGCTTCGTGTCCATGCAGGGTCAAATCAGCTGGTCTCAGATATGGAGGCCGCAGATGCTGTGGAATTATTGCTCAAAAGTGCTCAGCAGGATATGACTTCCATGAACAAAGAAATTGCTGCTGAGATCGTGAAGGTGGGTCCCATCACAATCTGTATGTCATTGAAATCTGACTCTTTGTAGGTGTTATGTTATCTACCCCTTGCAATCATTCAAGCTGCTGCATTCATCGCGAAATCCGATGACCTGGACAGTTATTTGGAATTCTATGCACAGAACCAAGCACGACTCCTCAATGAAAAACCTGCTCAGTCTCATGATGACTATGCCTTGACTGTTTATACAACATGGCAGATCAGCTTTGACCAGCTCAGCGACACTGCCAAAGAATTCTTACGACTCTGTTCCCTCCTTCATCATAACATGATTTCCGAGAAGATGTTTAGCAATGCTTCCACCTATCAATGCAACTCCTATGGCCCATCTCAGGATGAACTCAATCGGCCACGTGAATTTCTTTCACATTTTTTGAAAAGGACTGCGGTCTGGGATTCTCTCCGCTTTCGGGATGTCACAAATGAGATTGGGGGATATTCCTTGCTCAACTTTGACCGGGGAAAGAAGCTGTTCTCAATGCATCCACTCGTACATGCTTGGTGCCGAAGTCGACTCCTAGATCAAGAGTCATATCTTTATTGCATGGTTGCTATTGTAGGCATGTCATTCAGAGGAATACCAGATGCAGAAAAGAAACTTGCCAGCATACAATGGTTACCTCATATTCAGGCACTGCTGCATGGAGACACAAATCTGAAACCAGACTTTAGGGAAGAATATGGAAATGCCTATCACCATGCAGGGATACCAAAGGAGGCAGTGAAGCTTCGAATTCTGGTATTGGAGCAACGAAAGCAGGTTCTGGGCGAAGAGCATCCAGATACCCTGGTTGCCATGAAGGATCTTGCAGTGACATACTACAACCTTGATCAATTGAAGGAGGCTGAAGAGCTCCACATGTTAGTGCTTGCCAAGCGGACCAAGCTTCTTGGCAAAGATCATCCTGAAACACTGAACATCATGAACAATCTAGGGGTCATCTACTCCCATCTGGGCCAACTAAAGAAGGCGGAAGAATTCAAAGAGCTAGTCCTCGCTGGGCGGAGGAAGCATCTCGGTGAAGATCATCTTGACACACTATGGGCTATGAACAATCTAGCAGTGCTATACTACCAACTGGGTCGATTGAACGAGGCCAAAGAACTTGCACTGGTGGTGCTTGAGAGGAGAAGGAAGGTCTTAGGGAAAGAGCATCTGGATGTCCTGAATGCCATGACGAATCTTGCAAACATATACCGTCTCCTGGGCCAGCTGAAGGATGCAGAAGAGCTGGAAGTATTGGTGCTTTCAAACCACAAGACACTTCTAGGTGAAGAGCATCCAGACACACTGATTGCAATGAACAATCTGTCTGCTACATACAGCCACCTTGGGCGAATGCAGGAGGCCAAAGAGATTGCAGTGGTGGTCCTTGAGAAGAGGATGAAGTGGTTCGGAGAAGAGCACCCGGCTGTGCTGGCTTCCATGGCTACCCTTGCACATATACAACGCCTTCTGGGCCAATTGGCAGAGGCTGAAAAGCTCGAAGTATTAGTGCTTGCTAAGCAGAGCAAGTGTCACGGTCAGGAGCATCCAGATACACTGAATGCCATGCAGAATCTTTCAGAGACATACTGTCGACTCGGCCGCATTAAGGAGGCAAGAGAGCTTGCAGTGGTGGTGGTTGAGAAACGGGGAAAATTTATGGGGGAGGGGCATCCGGACCTCTTGGAGAGCATGAATACTCTTGCAAAAACACACCATCTTCTAGGCCAATCAAAGGAGGCAGAGAATCTTCAAGTGTTGGTGCTTACCGGGTGGAGGAAGCTTCTCGGCGAAGAGCATATAGACACAGTAAATGCCATGAGTAATTTGGCTTTGACCTATACACGACTTGGCCGATTCACGGAGGCGGAAGAGCTCGGCATAGCAGTCCTAGAGAAGCGGAGGAAGCTCCTGGGTGAGGGACATCCGCACACACTGATTGCAATGGAAAACCTCGCAATTACATATGCTGAGCTTGGGCAATTGAGGGAGGCTGAGACCCTCCTAGTTGTGGTGGTAGAGAAGTACAGAAATACTTTGGGGGTTGATCATCCTGACCTGCTGGCTGCGATGGATCTTCTTGCAAATATCTATGGCCTTCTCGGTCAAGGGAAGGATGCAGAAGAGCTGCAGATGGTAGTGGTAGAGAAACGTAAGAAATTTCTCGGAGACAAGCATCCAAAAACCTTGACCTCCATGCAAAGTCTGAGCAATACATTCTCTGGTCTTGGGAAATTTAAGGAGGCTGAGCACCTTCAGTCATTGGTGTTAGAGCAGCAAAGAAAGACCCTTGGCGAGGACCATCCAGACACACTACAAGCAATGAATAATCCGGCGTGGATATACTCCAGCATGGGTCGATTGAAGGAAGCAGAAAGTCTCCAAGTCGTAGTGCTAGAGAAGTACAGGAATATTGGAGGGAACGACTCGAACGAGCACCCACATCTGCCGGCTGTCATGGATACTCTTGCAACGATATACCGTCTTCTGGGCAAACTCAAAGAAGCAGAGGAATTGGGACTGGTAGTACTGGAGAAGCGGAAGCAGGTTCTGGGTGAGGAGAATCCAGAAACTCTGGATGCCATGAACAATCTGGCCTTGATATACACAGACTTGGGTCGATTGAAGGAGGCAGAGGATTATCAACTGCTGATCTTGGAGAAGCGAAAGAACCTTCTGGGTGAAAAGCATCCACACACCTTAGATGCAATAAACAATCTAGCATTGACGTCTAAGAAGCTGGAAGAATCACAGAAACAAGTCTGAGGACATTCCTTGAAGAACGAAATCAACCGATTTTCATTGCTCCCATTGTACCACCGTAGCGTAAATTAGATTTACCCTAGTTGAACGATTTGTGTCTCATACGGTATAAATATGATTCTGTGTCGGAAAAATGCCGTTTTTGTTGTAACGGCTTGGGCTTGATTACCGGCTGGTAGTGGATTGTGATGGATTATAACCTCCTGGCGGGAAAGGTTATAAGCCATCTCAAGCCGTCATATGGGGCATAAGGTATTTGTGGGGTCGCAAGGGATTTCGGTTGCTTACAGCTATTGTTGAGGCTCGACACTGTATATCAACTATCACTTGTGTTAATAAAATTTGCAGACTGAAAGAATATATTAATATTATCTACTGTACCGCCCTGTATGGAGGCGACGGCCAGATGACCGTGACATCCCCAAACAGCCGGCGGCGACACGACGGAGTCGAGGGTGACCGTGACAGTCGCCAATTTGAGCGACCGCTGCTAAATTTGGCGACGTGGCCACCTTTTTTTTTTCAATGTCACACCGACTTTTTAACGACCGAAGCTACCGTGACCGTGACTCGCAGGGACGGGGACGACGCGACGGCCCCTCTGTGACCGTGACCGTCGCCTCCATACAGGGCGGTACAGTACGCGCAAAAACTTGTCTTCGTCAACGCAATCTATCACATAGAAGACCTCGCGTGGTGCTCCGAAGATGGGACAAAGTAGCGCTCCCCGTGTAACATGCTCCAGCGCAATGAATATTGAGCCGGGACTCCATTTGCGCATGGAGCAGTCAGTGCGGGCTCTCGCAGCCCAGGTCGACTTGCGGTATGGGCGTATCATCGCCAAATCAAGAGTAACCTTGCGTGGGAGATGGCAACGAAAAACTGATTCAAGTTGACCCATTGCCAGATCGTCGCTTTGAGCTTCGTAGATGATGGAGTCGTACCGTGGACTTCTATGGAACAGCGGGTTGCAGCGCAAGATGGCTCTCCTGTTGTTCCAATCAAATTTTGACTGGAACTCAACGTAGAACACTTTGCGTGGCTCGACCTGTGGGATAAGAGTAAATTTAATCAGCTTCAAATACCCGAATCTTCAATGAGATACCGACCTGAATATTTTCGTCATCACAAACTAGGTGTTTGGGATGATGCTCCACGAGGTACTCCCTGAGCCGCATGTTGAAGTCATGGTACAAGGAGGTACTTCGGTTAACTGTCTCCATGCGAGTGCTGGTCATCCGAGCATCAGCAGAGCCAAGTGTCCAATGAGCCGTGGCGGCGTAGGATGGCAGAACTGTGTCTTTCTCCCCTCCTGGCTCTTCCGTCGCTCATTATTTACCTTAATATCGAGCCGTGACATTGTTTCCTGATTTTCGTTCATGTTCGACATCTAACGCATGGCCGGCTGAGTGAAGAAAACACAATGGGACGGCAACATACCTGATGCTCAGCATCCTTGCCGTTCGCTTTTTCACACTGGCAGTCTCCTGTGGAAAACCTTCGCCAATACGAGTGTTCTGATTTCGGCTGGTGCCTTTGTCTTTGAAGCAGCCAATTACGTGCGACAGGACGTGTTGCTTGAGGAAGTTAAGCGACTTGCCGTGGGTTTCCGAGATGTCCTGAATTTATGTGAATTCCGAGGCACAGCGGTTCAGAACAGAGGTTTACGCACCTTGCAGATCCTCTCGTATTCCGCAATAAATATTCGAAGCAACGCGAGGCGTGCTTCTATCAAAACCTCGAGACACAGCATAATGCGAACTTTTACCATGATGCGGATGGCCCGAACAAGGCATGAATTCGGCGGAAGGAGTTGCACGATGCAGGGCAAGGCGCACTGGAACAAAAAAATAGTTGGTTCTGGACATTACTTGAGACTGGCACCAGCAAATACCTTGAGAATATCGAGAAAGGTTTGACCATCTGAGTAGTCAATGGTGGTCGGGGACAAGAGGTGCTTGAGATCGCGCCAACGTAGGAAGTTGGCTATGCTATCAGATTAGAATGTCAAAAATTAGAATGGTGTCCGTACGAAAAAATAATAGGCGTACTTTGCATTGAATCTTGATGCAAGCCCGTTGCGTTGGAGGTACCCCTTAATGAGGGCCACATGTGGTAACCCCAAATGTGGGTGGGACTCTGGAAGGGATACGGAGAGTGAAAGAGAAGGAGAACACGCAAATAAAAATACCTTCAGATGAAGAAAGATTCATGCCTTCGCTGGGAGTCGAACCCGCCTCATTTCCTATTGTATCTCTCTCCTCGAGATCCAGACAAGGAAGTGATCAATCATGAGCCACCAAGGCTTGATGGGTAAGTACCGAGGTCGGGCTGGATTATGTATGCGGCAAGCGAAATGGACCAATCACTTCGTGTTGAAGTCAGTCATGACTTCCCGTTCTCTGTTAATCTTAGTCAGGTCTGGATGGAATTTTTGAAGGTACGTATGCGGAGAAGGAAAGAGAAAGAGAAAAAGAGGAAAAAACCACAGGGCAACCGTTGCATGCCTTCGGTGGGAATCGAACGCACTACTCTTCCGAACTCTATTCGTTTCTCTCTGTAGGACCAGGAAGGGATCACCCTTGATCCACGAAGGCTTTAGTCTTCTGGCTGAGCCTGCAATATTAATCATGTATAGCGTCGAGGACGGGGGGCGAAATGGACGAATCATTTCGTGTTGTTGAAGTCGCTCATACATTCCGGTTCTCTGATCTGTGAATTTTAGGTGGAATCTTTGAATGCATATGGCGAAGGGAAGAACAATACAGCTGGGAAAGGCGGGCGAAAATTATCACCGAGCAGCGGAGATGACGATTGTGCGAATTCAGTCGAGAAGTAGGCACCACGAAAATGGTGTGGGATTGCCGGTGTAGATGCGACTTGCGTTCACTGTAACGCAGTGTGAGATTAACCGTCAGTAAAAGAGACAAAAACACTCGTCAAAAGACTCAGTGCCCTCGGTGGGGATCGAACCCACGGCTCTCCGATAAGATGATTTGTGCTTATGATCTGTACGGAGCGATCTATACCAGCTGATCCACGAGGGCATGATGGATAGCGGATCGTGCGACAACTACAGTCTACAGTACCACACTCTGATCCAACTCCGATATGGAAAGTGACGCCCATATTCAAATCAGAAAAAAACGCGACCTACTGAACACTTGACTGCAGCTAACCAAGTCGCGCGCCATGGAGGGGGTGTACGCGTCAAAATCAAACAGCGCGTGACCGCGTTTGATTGACGTGGCCTCGCTGGCACACATGCGCAAACAAGCGTCTCTGGTCTTTCGTGCTCATTCGGATTGACGACGAGCTCGAGTCCGGCTTGTCGGCGATGCAACCCTAACGCCTACTCTCCTTGGATTCCCATAACTCACTGCAGCAGCGTCGTGCCCGCTCCATCCTCACCATAGTCATCCACGACTCGGGAACAAACGACGACGACTCGCCTCTCTCTCAGTTCTTTCCTCCCGCTTTACAGATCCTGCCTCGACGCCATCGCGCCCATCGACCCACAGCCTCGTGCGCGTCGCGCTGGATCCTGCCCACTCACGCCATCCTTGACTTCCGCGACAGGGAGCCGCCAATTTCGGCGGACGTGCAGTAGGTCCAGTCATTCTGCGCGCTGCCCCTGGCCGTGCCCGTACTGTCAGCCCCGATACAGTTTCTTAAGTGGCAAGATCGCACATAATCGGGCAAGATTGCGCAGCGGGGGGAGCTTCATGCTTTATGCTTTACGCTTTACGCTCTACGTGGCGCTGCACAGAGCCCTTGCGTCCTGAGTTCGAGGCGTGCGCAGGGCGTCATTCACTCCGACTCCTTGTCCATTTCGAATGGATTGGGTGGCACTGGGCGCTGCGCGGGCATGCTGGCGTTTGTGGTCCCGAGCGCGTGAGCTTGGGGCGGACGTGTGGAGGAGTCGCCGGGAGTGGAGCAGATTCCGCGTGGGGAGGGGCGTGTTCAGTCGTGTGTGCAGCGGCTTCCCCGCGCTGACCACAGGCGCTCGATCGATGTGTGCAGGAGAAACGCCTTGCCGGTGGTCGAGGCAGAGACGGGTCCACGGACGAGGGACCTGTATCCGCCCCGATGCGATGGGAGCGGGGTTCTTGACTTGTGGGCAGCGCCGACGGAGCTACACCCAGTAAGGATGCAGGTGGTGCGGGGTCGACGAGCTTGGGGCGAACGTGGGCTCGCTGGGGAAGCGGGTGCCGGGTGCAGGGGAGCGGGCGTGGTCAGGCGTCCAGGTTCCACTCCAGTGCCGAGCGGTGATGCGATGCGCACGAGTACTTAGACGAAGCAGAGTTTGCAGGTGCCGACCATGTGGCACATAGAGCGAGGGGCGCCGCGCACCGACGAGCACCTCACGGCGGAGTTGGGTGCTAGGGAGGAGGAGGAGACGCGGGAGAGGTGGGCAATGCGGTGGTGGAGTCGCAGGGGAGGAGCGGCACACCGGTGGGAGAGGAACAGGAACAGAAGCCGACTCGGAGCGATGGGGTGCGAGCGGCAAGCGCGTCTCGAAAGTCTCGGAGACGGGCGGTACTTGCGCTGTCGAGCGTTGACTGGCGTAGCCGCGAGTCGCGTAGACCCAATCACGGCGTTCCGGTAACATCGTACTATCCCGCGGGAGCCAGTCTTAGATCACAACAAAGATTCTGTGCTTTCCACTGGCAGTGCGTGGGCACGACCTTTATTTAGCTGCGCAAGGTATCTCTGATATTCAGTACACGTCATGATGAGGGTAACTCAGTTCTTCCGTTCTCTCTTGGTTCTCTTCATCCCCTGGCCCATCCCCGAAACCGCTGTGGAGCGAAATTCACAGTGAAATGCTCGCCAAGGTCGAGCTCTGGTCAGAATTAGGCCAGATTTCAAATCAGAACCAATTTGCGATGTCTTTTTCCACTTGCGTGCCTAGGAAAACAGAAAGTTATTCGGCCCCTTTGAAAAATTCGCTGAGGCCCCAGCATCAAAGATGAGTCGACAAAGAAGTCCCATATACAATCCCCAGAGTGACTCGGGCCCGAGTCGAACGGGCGCCTCCTGCTGTCATACATCCAGGTTACGCGCATAAAACACAGGCGTGGACCGTCCACTACCAAGCCAATATCCAGCGTTTTCGTTTGTACCGCTTATGCGCGTCCGAAAGCATCACTCCGTGTCGCGACAGCGCAGATCAGATGAACTCTTCAACTTGCGCTCAATTCTCATCACCAACCTGCCAGCTTCATTCCAACTCGAGGCGCCATAACGACTCAGAACGAATTCCATATCAATGAGCCGAGCTGGCTGACCCTCCAGTCAGAAAGAACAAGATAAAAACAAGTACGTGGGTCAGGCCGGAGTCCGACGGGCGGCTCTTGCAATTAGTGTTACTTCATGTTGCTACGAACATTGAGTGCAAGCGTGGACCACCCACCACCAAGCCAGTCCACCTACGGGTCTCCATGGTCAAACCTAGTCGCTTGAAATCCTATGCGGTTGCCATCCAGTGAAAGCGGCGTCTCACGCCGCCTTCCCACGAGCTATTGAGGGTCATCGATCGGTGTGCCCGCAATCTGATCATGATTGCTGCCTGAGCCTGTGTCCTGTTGAGGTGCACTGGAACTGTCGGTTCTCAAGTATTGCACAGCGAAAGGAGAATTCCGCACGTTGATAACGAGGTGGCAACTCATCTAAGCACATAGTAGCTCTACTTTTTCTCGTGGGCACGCACCAGCGCAAGCAACACCCGTTTACTGCGTCCCATGGGCGGCCATATCCCCAAAAAGACACAGCGCCGCAGAACACCTTCGTGGATCTTCCTGAATAAAGCCTCGCCACGTACTTTCGCATATATTTATGTGCTACCGGAATCCGCTTTTCCTTGACCTGGTGTCTGTTATCTGTTGTGAGGCGACACCCGATCACGGAATGTCTCCGTTTTTCCGTTCTTTTCTTTTCTTTGCTTTTTCATCAGGACCGCGCTGATGGTTGCTCACCAGGGCAAGAATCCAACAACTCTTCTCTTATGCGCGAAAAGATCCTCTGGATACTCCCGATCAAAACTTTCTGCAGTTATTTATGCGCTACCGTAATCTGCTTTTTTGCTTCGTATTCTGATTCTCAGTCTGACTCGAGGCAACTCATCAAGATTATGGCTACTATGTCAAGATTTCAACAACTCTTCATCTTTCATCTCTCTCGGCGCTGATTTCATTGTGGAACCTGTGCAAAAGTCAGCCCTTGGAAAATTTGTGGATTTGAAACTTTGCACGAACAGTGGCCTTCTCCTCTAACCATAGGCAAAGTTTTGTCTCCTCAGGACAATCAGTAGACCGGCAGCGATGAGCCAGCTATGGTTCTCAATTTTCTATGGAGTTGAGGGGAGCCATATCACATCAAGGATCAGATGGCGTGCTCACTTTCTTTTTTTGTGGCCGCTTCAAGTTCGCGGGAGGCAGTTCACATCAACGATCTCAATGAATCGGCCCAGGATCGTGACATGAAATCTGTGGCACATCATCCTTATATACGGCCCAGTCCGGTGCTCCCATGTTCTCTCTCTTCTTCTCCTGCGAGCCGGGGTTTCTGTTGTAGATTTTTCCTGTCACTTTTCGATCTTTTCTTTCCCTCTGTTCACAATGGTGAAGCTAGGCTTTTCCGTGTCTGTTGGTGCTCTTTTTTTTCTTACCATTAACGGCGAGTTACATGTCGCAATGTCGCTGCACTCTCTAACTTGTGCCCTCTCAGTTTCGGCTACCTCTGTCACTACACAATCTACCGTCTATTCTCGCGCGGGCCTGATTCTGCCGAGCTCTAACACAACATCAGACCTATGCGAAGCGGACTGCCAGAAGCCCCAAACTGTTCTTGACGATGTACGTTCCTGCTGAGATCAAGATCATTTTTTTTATCAACTCAATTCGTCGCAGTCATGCGCGAATGTGACGGGACTCAATCTTGTGCCATGCGGGTGTACCGACGATTACTCCGTCGCACAAGAGGGTTGCTCGAAGTGCCGCCTCTCGCTTTCAGGGACCAAGGCTGTTCTGGCGAACAATCTTTTCAACGAGAAGAAAACTTTCGAGGGTAAGGGGCATTAGATCATCATCCGCTTGGAATCTTACTGCATCCCCAAGACTTTCAAACCGCGTGTGCGCAAGCCGGACGGCCGATCCAGGGCATCAATCTCGACAACGTCCAGCTGAGGATCACCAACCCTATCAACTTCACGTTCGAGAAGCCGTTGAATATGTACGATGAATTTTTCCCCATTTACATCAGCGCCGTTTGCCTCAGGGTATGATCCACGATTCAACTCTGTTGAACCATTACTTATATTGGTCGGCAGCCCGACCAGATTGCCTCGTACGCACCGTCATGCAGATCGTCCAGTAATTGTACTGAAGCGATGTCCTGATTATGCAGTGATCTAGATCTATGTAAAGTCGGTGGGGTCAGCTGGGAACGCTGCCCGAACACAGATGTTTCTGGCATTCTTGTACGGTTCTCGGGTAAGCACATTAGTAAACTCAGCGATAATTGCTAACTTGCTTGGCACCAGCTTACATGGCCAATTTGCTGCTCGGTATTGTTCTCATGTTCTCTCCGCAAGAATCTTCGACTGCCGTGTGGACCCAGCTCCTGACGGTCTACTCCTTGCTCATCAGCGGTATTATTGCCATCGGGGAAGGGAGCTTGTCGCGTTTCCACTCCGGCATGACCATCTTTCTTGTGATGTCACCCCTGGTAGGTACACCCCCACTCCACTTCCTGCCGAATGTGAACTGTCATATAGTCCTCAGCCCTGGTTGTTTACGCCATCCTTGGTTTCTGCGGGCGCCCCCATCGTCTCGACATCATCCTGTCAAAGCGCCGTGAACATCTCATCCCCCGTCTTCTGGTCATCTCATTCGCCCTCATCTCCATTGCGATCGTGATATTCACCGGGGCTGCGACTGTGGACCATTTCGCTGCAAACCCATGCGAGTCCGATGACACATACAGGACAGTTACCGGGATATTTCTGAATCTCCTCTTCATCCCTTACACTGGCGTCATTCTGGTGATGCTCATAATCGCGGCGATTCCCTCCGAAGACGGCACTTTTGCGGGGTTCCTCTTCGTGGTTACACTCGGCCCGTTCCTCATCCTGGTCGGCAGCTTCATATACGCCGTAATCAAGCAGAGGCATCTGCTCACTCAGCAGTGTCGGGCTCAGAATAATCGGTGGAAGATTTGGGTCGTCTGGTATCGAGTATTCCACTGATCGTCAACATTATCATTAATTTCATGTTGCCAGGGATGTTTTGGCCGTACAGTATCCGCTATTACACTTCTGCGGCGTGTTTTTCGTCCCCATGATCTACTGGGTTTTGGTGAACGAGCTCCGGACTCTGGGGACACCCGATAACCTCTTTTCGTTGACGTTCGGCCAGGTTTGTTTGCTCCATTACTGCGGTAGATATCAATGGCTGATGTAGTGTAGATCCTTGCGCTCTTCGTCATCCTGCCACCCCTGATTCAGGTCGTCCAGATGGCCCCCAGTGCGAAGGATTGGTTCTTGAACCTAACCTTCGTCCGCCTCATAACCGGTCGCCGACAGCCCATTCCACGGGTCAAGGCACATTCGCTGGAGGATGGGATCCCGGAGAAGTTTGCGGTGGATTCGTTATGACACCGCTCCTGAGTTGCCTCAGGTGCACAGCACACCGAATCCGTTCTCCAGTCCAGGTGATCGTCCCCGGAGATTTTAGGTAGCGGTAGAGATCTTTTCAGGGCTGTCCACAGTGTACAACAGGATTTTATTCGCCTTTCCTTCTGTATCGTAATTCATTGGACGGCACGTCAGTACCGTGCCTGACTCGTGCCGCATATACTGTGCGACATAAGTAAATGGTTGGTTGAACCAACTCAAACTCCGACTTTCGGAGTCCGAATCGGACTGCTGGTCCGAGTGATACGATACACGTGGCCTCCCTGTTTTCACTCATCGTCCAAGAATTGCAAGAGAACCGTTATTGTCTTACTTACCCTCCGGTTTTATAGCACACCATAAGAGTTAAAATTCTTCTGCGTTTCTCTCCCCCTCACCCTTGTGAAGCTCCTCACTTCCACGGACTCTTAGGTGACCGCCAGCCCAGTCGGAATCCTCTGGGTCGGGAATTCTTGCCCTTCTGGTTTGCTTCCTACATTGCATGCAACGCAGGATGTCCCATACTCATGATCAAAATATAAAATCTGGGGATAGCCATGCCAAGGTATGATAAGCACTCACTACGTCCAAGCAAATGCGAGCGAGTGAAAATCTGTATTTATGTATCCCGGCTCTGGCATTGGAACGGTCAATAGGACTCCAGCTTGATTATGGGCTATATATTTCAAAATAATTCATACCTAGATACATTACATATCCCACACACACACACACACACACACACACCCGCCTAGTCTCTCATAGACAGATGCTACAACAATATTAGTGCTCGTACCTCGCATATTGTAACCCTCGCCCCCCTGCAGTAACTTTCTCATACCTTGGCCATACCTTGCCCAATTGCTTAAGTCGCATCACATTTGGAGTTTCAAAAGTTTGTATTCTAATAGTCCAAGGATTGTGGAAATCAGCCAAGATTTGAGCAAGATATGAGGCCAACTACAACAAGGGGGGTTGTTATAGCAGGAATGTTACTAGACTTGCATGTATTGCTGCTCCTGATCTCGAAAATATATCTCTCGCTCCGCGGAAGTCTTGAAACATGTCGTTTCTTCCCTTGAGCCATGAATGACCCATGGAGTTCCGGCGGGATGGTCTATTTCAACATTGGAGGCATCGACGGTGAGCGAGAGATGTTGAAGGCGAGGAAAATGACGAGAAAGGGAATGGAGAACCTTGATAGTTGGGTTGGACACACCTCCTTGTAGGGTTGGACACGTGTACGGGTTCGGGTCTGCAGGCGCTGACCCGAACCCGTACCCAGAAAAACCCGAACCCCAGCGGGTACGGTTCTATACCCGACCGGCTAACCTGGGGGTCAAGGCCTTACTGGACCGGCGGGTACGGGCCGCGAGTTCGGGTTCGGGTTCGGGGCGCCGGTCAAAGATGAATGAGAAATAAATAAATAAATAATCAGGCTATTCTGCAAAGTAAAGTACTACTGAATCTAATTATTACGACGTTTCTTAGTGCTCGGTCCCTCCTCCTTGTCATCAGCAGGAACGACACGCTTGAGTTGCGCCTCGGTGACAGCTTTCCGGCCCATTACCTTGTTCACCGCTTCCACAACATCCTCCATGCGGACCAAATCCCGTTTACTCCAGCCCCCCAAAGCACAAGCATGTCCGAATCGACTCTCCCGACAGACGGTTCCGTGTGAAAACGAGGAGGTGACGACCTTGTGAGAAGAACCGCTCAACTGGGACAGACGTTGCTATAATGTATGAATGGATAGTGAGCTGCCTACGCACGGAAGATGGATAATAGAACATACCAGGGATGCAAAGATAGTCCAGCGCCATGCGAGATAGATTAGGCCAAGTTTGGCGTTTATCCCACCACTAGCGGAGGGGATTGACCTTCGTGCGCTCGGGAGGTTGGGCCAAATATTCTTGAAGCTCGTCAGCATGTTGAATGGCGGGATATCCTCGAGCCAGTTCGAAGCATCATCAAAATCGACCTGGCTTGAGGACATACTCATCTGGAATAATTATTAGCATAGATCTAGGCTCGCGATGCACAGACGAACATACCGCATCACCATCACTAATGCCATTGTCACTCCCAGCACGCGAGGCATAATTTAAATTGAGACGAGACCCTGTGCTGTCTCGATCCAGCCCTTTTCCCACTTCCGTGCACGGAAATACTCCAACTTGTAGTTCGGATGCAGCACTGCAATCACGGTCAACTCTCGAACTAGAGTGTGAGACAATTGCGGGAGCTCACCCATAGCAATGCAATAAATGTTGGACTCATCGGTGCGGGAATAGTATTTGTTCATCATTGACTTGGCGAGCTCGAAGGCGGATTTGATGGAGCTATGAAGGGCACGTTTTGGAGTGCCACCCGGCTGGAGCGAAGACGTGACAACTGTCGCAGTGATAAGGTCGTCAATCTTGTCCATCTTTGTCACACTCCGGAAAATCCGAAGTTTTGGGGGCCCCGATAACGTTCCCGAAACCTTTGGTTTCTGGCGTACAGAAACTGTTCCCGAAACCTTTTGTTTCGGGAACAGTTTCTGTGCTCCTGAAACCAAAGGTTGCGGGAACAGTTTTGGGAGCAGATATTCTGTTCCTGAAATCTTAGGTTTCAGAAACGTTATTGAGGTTCCCGAAACTGCGGATTTTCCGGAGTGTCAAGACTTGAGTGATGGTGCAGTGGTTTTCGTTGGAGAAATACAAGGTTGCGTCCTTGAAAGCCTATTCCTCGACATTCAACAATGAAGTCTCGATAAATGTATGGTCTCGCACTGCGGCCCGCAGTGCGAAGATCGAGTCCATGAATGCGTCGACTTGTTTCGAGGCGAGTTAAATTCAAAAGGAGTCAAATCAATCGGAGTCAAATCAACTATTACAGTACACTGGACGCACAGGAACACGCCTACGAGAAAGAGGCAGTAAATCATGCTACGCATTATACTATTGATAGTGAAGGTTGACCGTGTTCTCACCCGGCATACCTGGAACATAACGCAGAGGCGGCAGGGCTTTGTGTGGGCGGGGTTGCGGCATCGGAGGTTTGACTCCGTTGTTCGGATCCTGCGCCTTCCCGACATTTGATGGCTGGACGGTCTCGAAACCGATCCTGCCGCTAGTCTCAGGGTAACGGTAATCGTCGATCTCAGTTAACGCCTTCCAAGGGAAAGGGATTCCATTGGAGGGTTCGGGGAATGGAGCTGTCGCATTCCCGTATGGATTGTACGAATAAGTCGAGAGACGGTCGACGAGAGAATTCACTTCATCGTCGCTGACTGTACGCACACTGGAACTGAAGGGAGGAGTCAATGGTTCCTCGCTCATTTGTCTTTCCTGAAGGTATGGTGGGATAGAAACTGGGGACAACTTGACTTCGTCCGAGTGTTTGGAAACGGGAGTTTTTCGAAGGAAAGACTCGTCATGCCTGTCGTCCGAATGCTGGGGAGCGAGCTGAGGGTGAGGGAAATGGTATAATCCACGATGAGGGTCAGTGGAAGACGGCCTCGAAGGCGGTCTACTCGATGCACCGAGATGCAAGGTCTTCAGAATGCCGCGGAGACCTTTGGCTTCATGTTCCTCATGGAGAACTTCCAATAGGCGGTCTGCGGCATTGTGTTCTGAGTCAATCGCCTTGACCCAAGCGCAGGTTGAGACAGCCCAGGCGAAGTCCCCACCAGCGGCCGCAATCAGTTTCCCACAGCGCTTCTCATTCCACTCCACCCCAGGAATCCCGGAAAGCTGCTTTGAAAAATATGTGGCGATATCGTGTGCTCGCGAGTCGTCGTCGAGCATATCGGCCATCCTCCACCACACGACGTTCTGCCTACGCTCCAAGGCGTCGAGAATGTCTTCATCGCCACGCGTCGTGATGAGAATACGGAAGTTCCGCGGGAGCTCGGTGGTGCGCGAGAATAGCAGAGAGAGAAGCTCATCGCGTTCATCGGTCTTGAAGTGCGTGCTCGCATCCAAGGCGTCAATGACGATCAGAACCGGACCAAAGTAGACCTGTGGGTTCTTCGCCGGCTTAAGGATAAATTCCTCGTACTGTTCGAGGAGGGAGCCCGTCTTGCGGAGCGCACGGCTCTGAGAGATCTTGGTGAGAGCAGCCGCCTTCCAGTCCGATTCAAGGTCAGCGAGATCGCGCGTGATAGTACTAAAGAGTTTCTGATAAGGCTGACTTCCGTCTCGAGGAAAGAAGAAAGAAGAGCCGAGCCGGTTGAGCTCATCGAACATTCTCGAGATGGTATGTGCGATGGTGGATTTCCCGGTACCAGCGTCGCCGCTCAGGACCAACACACGGGACTTTCCGATGTCGTTGACCCACTCGACTATTTTTTCTAGAATTTTCTCGCGAGTGCCCGGCAAACACTGCTTTCTGCGATTGAATCGCACGCCTTCAGCGTATGGCAAATCGTTAAGGGTCAAGTTTTTATCTAGGCAAAATGGTATTATCTTCTGTTAATTGTATGTATGAACAACATACCAATATCGTCCATCCGTTTGGCGATTCGGACAACGGCGATCTCGATATTTAACGTAGCATTGGTTCGGAAAGCCGTCCTAAACTGCTCGAACTTGCGCTCGTACTCGGCGATTTTGCCATCCAGTTCAGTGCCAGAGAGCAAGCTCGCTCCAACGCGAACAACTGCGAAATATTATCATGAGAAACGTTCAAGTTGACGCGCTCATGTCCTACTAAAACTCTTATGCTTGGTGTAATCGCGGATGAAGTATGCGCATTCGGTAGTTTGAAGCGCCAGCATTTTCATGGTCTGTTTGTGTCCATCGAGATCGGCGACTCTCATCCGATTAAGGAAGTCGAAAACCTCCGTAGTCACGTGTATCAGCCTACGGAACTTGTCGTCTCGCTCTTTCTGAGCAATTACGACCTAGTGCGAAATTGAATAAGAGGTTGGTAGAATTGGATGGTTATTGTACTAACCCTGAACGCCGCCGTCAAGACGCTGAACGCAAATTTCGCGTAGGGGTGAACCTGCAGAATATGTTGGCAAACACGATACGTTGAAATGAATGAGATATGTACCTCTGCAAATTTTTGGACGAGATTGGTAAATTGCTTGACATGTGAAAGCAAGGGATCCCAGGTGTCCGCAAATGAAATACCGTCTAATTGAAGAGCCTGGGCGGCGGTTGCAATGCGAGCGACTGAGTGGTCATTGTCGTTGGCCGGAGATGAGGATCGGGAATATACATCGTTCGTGGCTAGATGAACGGCACCCAAGATAGTGTTACTGATATGCCTGACGCTGCCCCCAATATGACGATCGTCGAGATTCGATATTCGCTCCTTCAGCGCCGCTTGACGTTTGGCGGCGTTTGGCGAGACCGGCGGAAGAAGTTCGATTTTAAAGTGAAGATGCGTATGCACGGCGATGTGGTCGTGGCGCAATCTTCGCTCAACGGCTAGGCACTCTATTAGCATAAATTGGATTTGTGGACGTTGGCGCACAATCGGTGTTCCAGAGACAAGAGTTCAGTTTCTCCGTGACCCAACCAATCGTCGTTTCCTTGCGCATGCGGTGCCTCATAACAATTGTGAAGGTAATATCTGACCCTTTGCGAGTATCGCTGGAGTAGGAATCAACGAAAGGTTTTCATATTATCCAATGAACAATGAACTCACAAATGAAGTTCATCGTCCCAGATAGCCCGGTCCGATTCGACCGTCTCGACCGCAGTCTCTCTGACATCGTCTTGGATCTGCACTTTGAGGAGGACCTTCCCACTACTCAGCCAACTCAGCGTCCGAAAGCTGTCCGCTTGGATCTCTAGCAGAAGGAGTCAGACACCGGACACTGGGCGCGTACCAAGCGCGTACTGGATATTTTGATCTTGATGATATCGTGGGATGACGAAGATGAACCTCCATCTCGATAATACATGGGGTAGCCGTACTCGGGTGAGATTTCGAAACCGAGTTGTCGACCTGAGTTGGTCGTTTATTGGACTGCCGCGATATGGGTGTGAGTGAGCGGTCGGGCGATCGGCTTTTCCACAGCTGAGCAGGGTATTTAGAGGTCGCTTTAGCGCCCATGGGGTCTCACACGTTATCACCACGAGGTTGAAATGCAGTTTGCGCGACATGAAGTAGTGCACACGCAGTCGCTGAGACAGGCATTGGCTGGTTCGACGATAATTCTGTTGTCCTCGTGTATACCATGGGAACACGCTGGAGCTCCGTTGTAAATTCGTCCAATCCCGTCACTAGGGTAGACATCAGCCGGGGTATCTTCCATTTCCCGATGACCTTGTGAGGATGTCTCGTGGATCGAAAGAGCTTCCCACAATAAGTCAAGAACAAGTATAAGAGAAGAATACACACTGAACGGCCTTCCCGGTGGTGAAAAGAAATCAGGTTTTTTGGCAGTTAGGGTTGAGACGAATGAGACAAAGGTCGTGAGGCAAAGATACGGAAAAGCCGGCTCACCAACGAACGTAGAGTCTGGTCCACGGACACGTTTTGTAGGCATGGCGTTACGAAACAAGCAATCGATGAGAATAACAGACCCAGATCATTGGTGCGGGCCGTGCGGCCGCATAAACAGCTCCTATTAAAATTCTGCAGACTCGTAACCAGTCTGCCTACGCCATTCTAGCAAGGCGGGGCTTGTTGCCTACGATTCCGAGTGTCCGTGAGGACTCGCTGAGCCAAGAACGGCGGACGAATTGGTTTGGTCCAGTTTGCGCTGACGTGTCACGTGCCGCATCGGCGGACTCTCATCCTCGAAATTCGAAGTTAACATCGTCGTACAGCCCGAAATTTTGAAAGTTCAATTAGTTATGAGTATAATTGGGGCTTTGTTGAACACGCAGAATGAGGAGATGAAAGTCCGGACTCCGGAGGAGATCGGAATGGTATTTGATTCGGCCGCCGCTGGTGAATCAGTGGTGATGTTCTGGCTTTGGCTTGGCCTGAAAGCCATGGCTTTGGCTCGCTGAAATCTCAGGCCAGGCCAAAACATTTAGCCTTGGCTTTGGCCTGGGCCATGGCTTTTCCATCAAGTTTATACTTGCACGAGAACAAAGGTATGGAGTGTTTGGATAAAGCTTTATGAAAGTTAGAGAGGTTCTAAAGACTTCAGTAGCATTTGGGGAACTACCAAAACTGTGAACAGATCTTCCAGAATCAGTGTTGAAATTTTGTTTTGTCGAAATTAGATCATCCACGGACCATTCGAGTGTCAATCTGTGATATGGTACTTAGTCGCAGCTCCGAATGGGGGTGCAACACCTCTATGAGCTCGATGTGAGTATTTTTTATGAAGATTTTGTCGACCATATTACTGCACACAGTGACATGTAGCCGAGGCCACGCGTGCCATCATGCCTGCTGGAATATCGCCCAAGCCTCGGGGAGGATAGGGCAGCGGTCAGGTCACATCCGAAGTCCAACATGTCGGAATGCGGTTTCGTAAGAGAAAGGAGAAAGCGAACAGAATGGAAGGAAATCCCGCCAAAGAAGGGAGAAGAAAATAAATAGAAAAGAGATGCACCCCAACCGCATCCGCTTGGGTCGCGATCCGGTCTATCACACCCTTCTCCCGGCCCCTCGCATCAAGAGAGTCTGCACCTACAAGAAGAGGGTGAGCATGAGGTTAAAGACACGCAGGGAGTGGAGGAAAGGGAAAGGCCGCGATGAAATCATGAACGTAGGTGAGGCGTGGAGGAAGGGCTGATGAGCATGAGAATACTCACTGGCTGCGCTGGACTGGTCACCGGTGGCCTGCGACAATATTTGGAAGACGCGAAGACAGACAGAAGAGACACGGAATATCCCCGAAGACGAGCAGAAGAAACGGGAATGCAATAAGAAACGCACCCAGCCAGTCAATACACACATCGCGCGGTCTCACTATGGGCAATTACACCGGTTACAGCAGCGCACCGCTGGGGAAATTATTGGCTACGCGCAGAAAGTAAGCACTGTGGACATGGAAGGAGAGCTAGGAGGGGAGGGGAAAGGTCGGCATGATGGGTGGTGACGCACGTAATCCATCGGATCCATCCTGCAGCGCAATGGTGTACGACGAGCGTGAACGTGCGGATTACCAGTCAACGTAGTCCGCACGCTGTCGCGCCATGGCATGACGGACGCTCGGCCCGCGCAGCGAGCGCCACACCGCTGAAGGAGGGTAATCTGTGAAGACTCGAAAAGGAGGTCAGCATCGCCTGACGAGATCAAGAAAGTGACGCCGGTCATGCCTATGTGGTGGGTGACGATGAGATAAGTCCGGGGAACGGGTGCGCACGGGGGTTGGTCCTGCGGGCCCGAGATTCATTGTTGGCGCTTGTGAGTGGTAATCAGAGTTGCATGCCGTATCGCAGAAGCGCGCCGGCGTCTGAATTGGAAACAAAGCCTGGTGGCAGATAAAGAGATGTTGGGTTCGGTGCACAGCTGAGGGGAGCTTCCAGCAATGAGAGGGAGAGCGAAGCAAAATGAAGAGTAGTTGGCATTGGGAGGGAGCGACACGTCGAAAGAGGAGCCCAAGAAAATGAACAGAACTGAGAGCAGATATTGACGCAACATGAGTGGCACCGTGAGTGTGTTGTATCAACCCGGATAAGTACTGTATCTTTTCATTCAATTCGTCGGTCACACGTCACATGGGGGGCCTGACGGCGACGAACTTTGGTCGTTGTCACGCGTCACCAAGGCGGTTGACGAATATATTTTTTGTCACGGTTTCCCCAGAAAATGGCTCCAGAGCCATATAGAATCCGCAAAAATAATCTTGGGGGTTCAGAGGCTGGAAATTGAGCAGTCAGGCCCATTTTCGTCCGATTTTCATCGTGGAAGCCAAGTTTCCACCCGAGATTTGACCAAAATCAACTGAGATCAAAAAAAAATCTACACAAGTGCCGTTATAGAGTGCAGAAGTCAAAATTGATCCGAAAATGGTCAGGAACAGATCTCTGAGGTCCCTTCATCATTTGGAAACAACTAGCAGTTACCCGTGCTGCGCCACGGTGTGAACAGCTGCTCTCATATTTAATGCCAGTGAAATTGTTGCCCGAATATGCCGCTCGTCGTCGACCTTTGGTCGACTCCTCGCAGCCCCATGAACAGTTTAACGGTTTAATTTGTGCGGACAACTGCTTTGACCACCTGAAATATCTCCATTAAGTAAATTCAATGAGAGTGTCCCCTTGTCAGAGCACAGCTAGCCTTCTGATCCTTTCATTGTGCAGTTCAGTATCAATCTTGATGCAACAATTTGACCACGAAATTTATTTCATCCGGAAACCATTGCCTTTAAGCTTTTGGAGTCGACACATAATCAAGCCTTCATAGTCTTCATTGTCGGCATTGTCAAGTTTAAATTCAGGCTTCCAACGTGCCTTGGGAGGGTTATGAGTTGTACCATCTGAAACCTCCTTCATAGGTTCAACGACGCAGCATGTTTTCAACATTTCAACATATTATAAATAGAAATCTAACATTGGAGTGGAGCCATCGCGTAAAATTCAACGTCTCGACGATTTCTGTGGATCTGTGGAGCGGATGCCGTCACAGCTCCCACAGGCACCACTTTTGTCTAGACACTCACGTCTTTTCTTATATAGATATGAGGATCCGACGAATTTTTTGTCCTTGTCACGCTCATTCTTGGGCGTTGACGAGGTGACGAATTGGTTCAACATGTCACACGTCACACCCCTGTCGAATTGAATGAAATTATACAGTAGTACTATTCTTGGCAAGTGGGCCAGCAAATGGTTGCAGAGGGATTGGATGAAGGAGGGTCGAGCGAGCTGTGATGACGGGAGAGAAGATGCAAGACGTGGCGATGCACGCATCAAGTCGGGCCGGGTGATCCGGCGTTCTCTCTTTCTCATTCTTTCTGCCATGACGCCCACAAAAAAATTGACCCCGATGCGCTTCTTCGCCACCGCCTCGGTCGCCGCCGTCCTCCTCGGGCAGCGCCGCAGAGAGCAGCAAGACCTCCGCCGTGTCCAGCATAGGTGTCGCCGAGTCCTCGCTACCGGGAGCAATGTTGGCCCTAAGCCCTAAGGCCTTAACCCGGCGGCCTAAGGCTTAAGAAGGCCTTGGAGTAAACCTTAGAGCCTCGGGGAAATTCTTCCAGACCTCAGAGGCCTTAGGGCTCGGGCCAAATTTCCCGTATTGGGGCGAGTGCTGGCAAGTTTTTCTCTCCGCTTCTGCCCATGGCTTCCACAGACTGGACTTCCAATCCCCTCGAGCTGAAATATTTTCACCAGGGTTCAACCAGAGATGCAGGATAACATCCACTGGAAAGCCCACTGTGAAGGCTGTGTTGAGCAGCATCTTAACTGCTTTATTAAGAGTGGTGGGCCAATGGGGCCCGCGACGGGGCCCGTTACTTCTCCTTAAAATGTCCTATATCTATCACAGAACACGAAATTTCGATATGGTGGAAGAGGTGAGCAACGTGGGAAAATTTGAACTTAAGGCCTTAAATAGAGGCGTGGCCACCAGTGCAGAGCAAAAGAGGCCTCGACGAAAAACAAAGCCCAAGTAGTGATGCTCCGCAAGTATCAGATCTGGAGAAAGGAAATAAAGAGAGCGGTAGGCAGGACAACACAAAGCCATGGCAATCACTCACGCACCACTCGGGACGTATCCAGAGTGTACAGTTTAAGGAGGGTGGTCACCTGAGGCAACTGGGAGACGATGGGAGAATTAGTGAAGGAAACAGGGTCTAGTCGGTGATTTGGCCGGGGAAGATGGGATGACCCCCGCGACATTTGTCAGGATGTGGCCGAAAAGGTAGGTAGTTGGATTGAATCCAGGTATCTCGCGTCGAAAATGATAGACAGCACCGCCGAGGTGATGTACAAAATGCACCCGCGGGCGGAAGGAATCTCGGATTTTAGACGTGAGAACAGAAAGGTCGGGAAGCGAATCAAGGCGCATAAGAGAACATCATAGTGCACATGCAGGGGAAAAAAGACAGGAACTTGAAGCAGGGAGCAGGGAGGAGGTGAATGAGAAGAATGCGAATGCGAGGTACCGAATCATAGGTAAGGTATCTGGAATCGGGGATCTGGAGACACTGTAACACGAAGGTCCGGAGAATCGTGTTAACAAAGAGACAATGCAGAGAGGGCGGAACCAATGAATGAGTGGCAGTGTCCCGAAGGGATGAGCAAAACGCAGCGCGGAGGCGGCGGGCGGGTGGTATTGATTGCAGATGAGCTAAGATCGGGGAACGAATGCGCACTGGGGTTGGTCCTGCGGGCCCGAGATTCATTGTTGGCAGTTTTGAGGTATAATCGGAGGCATGGCGTATTGCAGAAGCGCGTCGGCGTCTGCATTGGAAACAAAACCTGGTGGGCGATAGAGAGATGTTGGATTCAGCGCACCGCCGAGGAGGGGCTCCGAGCGGCGAGAAAGAGAACGAGGCAAAACGAAGAGTAGTTGGCATTAGGTGGGAGCGATGTCGAAAGAGAAGCCCAAGAAGACGAACAGGAAGAGCAGACATCGACCCAACACAAGCGGCGCCGTGAATGCGTTGTTCAACTCGGATGTAGTCTGGTAATGTCAGTGAATGGTTTCAGAGGGGTTGGATAGAGGAGGGTCGAGCGAGCTGACCGGAGAGAGGATGCAAGACGTGGCGATGCAGCATGCGAGCAAGTCTGTAGATCCCCGGTTCCGCCGCATCGCCCTCGCCTCTTTTCATTCCCTCGATCCCGATTATATCCGCACTTCCCCTTGTCTTAATTCCTCCTTTTCTTTTGCGTATAAATATGGACCTAACTTGTCTACTTACGTCGTTCAATCAACTCCGTCAATATCTGATTGCTGAGTTCATCTCTGATTCCCTCCGACTCGTCCTTCCGACGCCAGTTTGCTTCCTCTCCGTTTCCCCTTTAGGACTCGGTTCTCACAAAGTCGGGCTGGGTGCCAGTGATCCGGCGTCCTTTTTCTGTCGTGACGCCCACCAACAAAAAACTTGACAGCGGGTACGCTTCTTCGTCGCCCTCGTCGCCTCGCCTCCGCCTCGCTAGCGGTCGTGCAGTCCTGTTCGGGCAGCGCTGCAGAGAGCGAGAGCATCGCAGAGAGCACCGCCGCGTCTAGCAGAAGCGTAAGGTCCGTGTTCGCCAGCGCTTGATCAGAACAGAACAGTGCGTCAATCACTCACGGATGAACCCCTCGGGAAAACACTCAGGCTTGCGTATGGTCTTTATAATTTATTTCTTTGGCCGGGGATTTCACTTATACTCGCATGTTCTACGACGTATACTGGCACTTATCTGGAGACTGACGGGCGACGCAATACACCGGACTGCCAGAAATACTGGACGGGATTCAAATGCACATTCTGGGAGTTCCGTACGCCGCGTCCGATAAGTATGCTGGGCTGTTTATTCCTACGGGAACTTGTTTTGGACGGGCTCACATTCGCAACTTGCGTCTTGGGGGAAGATTCCAACAGGCGGAAGGAGCTCGAGGACGCATATGAGTAAATTAAAAAGAGCTGCGTGTGGATAGTTCGGTCGCTGAGAGTTGAACCGGAAGTCGTATCACTTACCAGTATCTGGAGGAACTTGAAATTGAATAGATTAATCGCCTCAAGGAGAACTTGTCTCATTGAAATTCGGAGGAAGATACCGCAGGACGAACGTGTGGAGGTGTTGGGTGGAACGAACCAAGACAAACTCAAAAATCCTGTCGAGCTCCGAGAAAATTGGAGAGCGGGAGGCAGAGAAAGCTACAGCAAGTTCGGATGTGTAGAGTTGAACCGGACTGCCAGCTCTTTCATCATTCAATTCCAGGGTGGCAGAGTCGAAGAACCAGGAGTTTGAACTTTGATGGCTCAACAAATGACAAATCCTGACATAATCTGCTCTTTCTATTTCGCGAGAATGGAAGTTAAAAATAAAAATTTGAAGACATATTTGAGGTCAGGCATGGATTTAAATCTCCTTTCTCTTTCAAAGTTTGAGGATGGGAGTCCTGGAAGTGCTAAATAGGCATGGCAAAAGTTCAAACTCCGACGATTATATAATAACGCGGCCACCAAACACGGTGGCCGCGGTTAACAACAGACTAATTGACTCCACCACGTCCGATTATCTGACTCATTAATTCCTGCGGAAACGGGCAGGCTCGAACTGGGAGGAAACCCAATTGCGGTCGGACCAGGCATTAGCCGCGACTATTTGTGCCGGTTCCTCCGACGTATTGTATCCGCGTCGCAGGCTCTCAAAGTCGCGATGCATGTGCTGCAATGTCATTGCGGGCAGGAATCGCGATGGAATCGTAGAGAAAGCCCCATCAGATAAATTCTTCTGGAATTGGATGAAAAAACTGTGGCTGCCCTTTGTGTCATCGAGATCGAACACAATTTTCTTGTAAACATCTGGGTGAATGCATCGATACAGCCAAAATATCGATAGACAGTATCTTGCCAAAGTGGAACCCAACTTTGCCGAATCCTGATTTGTGTGAACAACTGGCACTCACAGCTGATGAACAGGAATCTAACAGACTGCCAATAACTATAGACCACCCAATGATTTTTGACCCCAACTTTACGCCGTCCAATATAGAAGGAGGATTCCGGATCTTTGCCTTTGAAGAATCATTCCATAGCATCCCTGCGAGAAGAGTCCAAATACCTGGAGATGCACCAAGTCTATTGACGGTATACTTACATGCATTTGTGCTCCATCCTGGCGAATTTGAACCAATAGCCAAATTAAGTGTCAGGAAAATATCCAACATCATCCAGAAGAGCGAGACACTGTCCTTGACTTTTGACAGACCAGAGATATTCACTTCAGCCCTTTTGGGGGGATTGCTCCTTATTTTACAGGATACTCCGAAAAATATGCCACTCCTGATCTGCTCCTCCTCGGACTTCCTGGCACGAACACTGATCAAAGAAAGAGTAAAATTTGAAAATGACATGCTGGAGCCAAACTTTCCGCTCTTGAAATCCGTGCTCGCAATGTTGAATGAAAGAGTAGCAAGGACTCAGTTCAAAAATGTTTCCGACAATCCAGCTAGACCAGTGCTTCCAAATGATCGTAGTATCCCGGTCCAAATTGATACAGAGATTGACCTTATGTTTGAGGTCCCAGGAGTACTCTTATCGCAAGGTTCACAACGATATTTCACCAAGGTCATCAAACTGCTACGGTCTAGACCTCAACGAAAATCCACATTCACCAATCTCGATCGTATCAGATGCGCTGTTGAAGAAACATCCAACTACACACCATCCGACAAAATGATCTGGAGATCTATCTGGTCCATCACGCTACAGCGTCTCACTCGAGAATTTTTCTGGAAGTGCATACACAATACTTTCAGAGTCGGAGACTTTTGGTCTCACATTGACACATTAGAGATCTGGGGGACATGCCACGTCTGTGGCGTTCCTGAGAGCTTAGAACACATTGCTTTAGATTGCACTGCACCGGGCCAAAAATTGATATGGACCCTTACGGAACAACTCTGGTCGCAAAACTATTCTGATTGGCCGAAGCTGAACTGGGGCCTGATTTTAGGTTGCAATCTCGTAAAATTTAAATCCGCTAAAGGTGTTGTATTGCCTCATGAAGGGAGACTGTTTGCAATACTTGTTTTAGTAGCATGGCATTTGAGATGGAACCTACGCATTGACCGTGTACTGAGAAACCCAGATCTTGTGGTAACCTTAAGTAATATTCATAACCACTGGGTGAAAATGGTTAATATGTCCCTCAATCGAGACCGTTTGCTGACAAGCAAGATAAAATTTGGAGCACTAGCGTTCAAGAAACAGCTGGTATTAAACACCTGGAGTGGCCTCCTTTTAGATGAAGACTCACTGCCGGAAGACTGGACCAATGAAGAGGGGGTTTTAGTGGGTATACAGCCTTTGACTGATAAAACTGATAAAACTGGGATAGGATAATTTTCTACAGGCTGGAGTCCCACACTGCGTTGAACAAAGTGCGTAATGGCATTTCCTCCTGGACGATTTCCCCGGCAAGACCTGGCTCAAAGCCAGCAACACAAGCGGATGAGCTTGGAATGCTTCTGCAGACTGAGTTTCATTATCCCAAACGCTCCAAATAAAATAAAAATAATAATAATAATCGTAGAGAAAGAAATGACGACGGCGTCATTAACCATTTGACTCAGATGTCTGGGAGATGCCGGAACATCAAAGGGTGTTTCGGCAAGAGTCTTTCAAAGCTGCCCTCTGTCTTGAGTGGATTCAGAATCCGGATCTGGATCTAGCTACTCTGTGCACCACAATGGCGTGCCACCCGTGTTGGGATTAATATTCGGGGAAGTCGCACCACCACTCGTATTTTCAAAACAAGTTTAACGGACACCAGTTAAATAGAGGCATGAAATCCCAGCGGCGCGCCGCACGGAATACAAGTTGCTTTTGTAAATTCATCGGACATCTGGGAATTAAACTCACATCAGGAACAGTATCGGGGATATATCGTCGCAAAGATTGGAAGCCTCGGTTTGACCATTATCAGGATCTGCTACTCATTATTTTGTTAGAAATAACATGAAGAATGCTGGGGATTGTGTGGGCTCACTGTTGGCGAAGGGAGGATCTACCTCAGCAGAGAGTTTGAAAAGTAAGTAGCCAAGATGGCGCGCAACATCCTGGCTGTCTGGATCAAACCCTTTGCCTTAGTGGAATTGGCGTAGTCCCGCGTAGACGCTAGCATCCCAATACAGCCCGCTGACCTCCGCACTCAGTCGGATGGAAGGGAATCCAAGCTGTATTGCCTGCTCCGTGGTGAGATGTTCTACACCCGAAGGGTCCCGGGACCAATATACTGGGCAGTCCGGCCATCTGAATGTCGATGATCCAGTTTTCATGTCCTTTGTTGGGCAAAGAAATAGGAAACCATGAGGGGCATCCACCGTAGCCGCCGAAATTTGAATGCTCAAATAGACCCCCTCCACAATAACTAGCTAAGGAGGTTACTTCAAACATGAGACCAAGGATGAGTTTACACGTACGATAATTATCGAAGTGGGATGTGATTCCGAGGCGGCTGAAAATGTGGTTTGCTTGGCTGAACCAAGGCCGCCCAGGGGCGTAGCACCCCAGGTTTGCCGAGAGATTTCTGTTCGATACATCGCCGGAGTTGAAACTTGAGGAAACACAGTTAGGGTAGATCACCTTTCAGATAAGACAGAATGAACTACCGGGTCCAGCCATCCGCCATGAGTTCTCGGGCTGCTCCATCCCAATCACCGCAGTCAACCTCCACACCCGGCAACGACGCAATCTCAAGCGCGTTTTCTAGATAATCACTCGAAGAACAGGCAATTATCACACCCACATTTACTGTCACATCGGTGGATACGGTGATGTTTCGCCAGTTTGATAGATAACAAAAGCATATTTCGTGATACTGTTCCAGAGTTAGAGAGTCGATTACCATAGCCTCCTGGGCTGGTACATCCAAGACAGTGAATACCCGTGGGTGAGATACAACATCCACACGATAGAAGTAGAGGAGGCTGCTAGGTATGAGGTCTGCGCAGAGCCGGCCAGTTGAGCGACGTATCCAAAATGTGCAGTTGTGTTCGTACTGGAGTCATTGCTTGCTAAGTAGTCAGGTCCCACCCAGATAATTAGACTCACCAATCGCTGTTGAAAGGCTGAGCGGAAATAGTCTTTCGCCGCCTGAGGCGATGTCAGCGAGCGGACCACGGGGTCGAGTATTCATACTTGGAACTCTGTATTCTTGAGGCAAAATAATTAAAGAGATGGGAAAGTGAGAGTGAAGAATACATACACATATTCCGTGGATATACACAATCAAGACCGGTGAATGACGATACAGTTCCAGAAAATGTTCGAACGGTATCAAATCTGATTGAGGGTAAATTTTAGTGAGGCACCTAGTAAACTGGAGCTACACACCATCATTGAGCACCGCAGCATGCATCGTCGAGGAACTTGCGAAAGAGCAGAGTTGAACGATATTTGGATGACTGAAAAAGTAAATTTATGACTGAGGAGCTCAGTTGTTTCCCGTACCGAAGCGACGAGTAGCGTTTTATGTCCTCCCTCCATTCCTGGAAAGGTTAATGGGCGGATAAAAACAAGAGGAATAATAGAACACACCTCTTGGGCACCCTCCCCTTGATACATGGCCACAGTCACGTCCGACTTTCGTCCTTCTATTTTCGCAGTATATACCCGTCTCACACGCGGCCGTTCACGTCGGCGATCCACAGCACCCGTGTCCAAGAGTATTTCGCGCTGCAAGTCTATGTCACCCAGTGGGATCATGCGGAAATCTATCGAGCATTGGCGAGCTCTTCCTTGCAAGATGGAAGTGGGAAATGCACCGGAAGGCACTGTCGAAGCAAGAGTATTTTCGTTCGTGATGTTGAGCAAAGTTTGGGCGGTCAGAGTGAAATGATGGGAATTTGAGAACATTCCCCTGCCATATATAAATTAGGCGCTCGCGGGGCAAGGTGCATAAAAAGGACTCACAGGGCAAATCAGGAGCCTTGGGCGGTGAGTGGTCGCTGAATTCGATATCGTCGTGCGGTTTACTGTGCACAGCAGATTGTCGATGGGGGGGGCGGGGGGGGAACAGGAAGAGAAGGATAGGCGACGACTCACACCTTTCATAGCCTTCAGGGACATTACTTAAATACACACATCAGATGTTGAGCGTCGAATTCCAATAGAAATGCTGTGTGGTCAAAGCATTGAGGGATCAAAGAAGCGACAAACGAGGCTGCCTGCACGCAACCTTCTCATGGGTTTTGACGTGTGAGGCGTGGACAAGTTAGAACGTGCTGGAGGGCCTGTGGAATCAGTGAGCATCGGTGACAATCAATCAGTCTGCATGCAGTGGAGGGACGTGGGAAGCGAGATGGAGACGAGTCAGACACTCGTCTCACACAGCTACACATTGAAGTGCTCCTACCTGTGCATTGTTGTAGGGTCATACCTCCGACAATTACTTGTCCCAAAATTATCTTACGGCATCCGTGGACCTGAGGCGGCATGAACTTGAAGCGGTAGTGGGAAAGCAACACGAGAGGCGCATGGAAGGCGGGGCCACGGGACGAAATATCAGATCACTCTGGAAAAACTGAGGTTTCAGTGGGGCCAAAAATGTTTCGGAAATGGTTCATATCAGCAACAGAATAAGTAGACCTGAAAGAGTACCTGAAATCTGTGTTTGTGGTCGAGCTGAAATGGTAACATAAACGGGTTGTTTCGGAAACAGCATCTGAGGACCCGAAAATTCCCGTTTCTGGGTCCATATCTGCCTCACTGATACAGAAGGTGAAACGAAGGGTTTCAGGAGCAGTTTGTTGTCTCCTGAAAACAATAGTATCCGCCACAATTTCGGGTGTTCCCGATACTATTGTTTCCAGGCTTCCCAAAATGGATCGGGCCGATGGGTTTCAGGCACCCGAAACTGTAGCTTATGTGATTCATTTGAGGTAACAATAAACTGCTCCTGAAATGTATGATTTCAGCAGGAGTTTCTGGAAGGCCATATGGTTCCCGATACAGGACCATCGAGTCACGTGATTCCGAGCGTGACACTGCCTTCCTGCCCATAGGCGTCGGATTCCAGACAGAAAGTAAAAAACTACAGAAAGGCTTAGTTTGACCAAAGGAACAATCCTGTGGTCTCAGGTCCAATAACTCTCAATAAAATCCTTTTCATTGATTTTCACATAAGTGCTCCAAATGCAAAAGCAAATGGACTGACATAGAAATGTAAAAAATCTTCCAAAACATTTGCACTTCCCAAAAAGGAAGTTACACGATCACGTGTCACTTTGATTGGCTTTGCCTTCGCGTTCTTCTCGGTGGACCAGCAGGGCAGTTGGCTCGTTTAAGGCTCTGCAAGGATTGAAATGCAAGCTTTGCCAGCCAAAACCTGAAAATAGGCTTGAAACTAGCCTGTAGATGACTAAAATGAGAGATGAGTCTGTTTATCACTTCATAGACAGACTGGCTCCTGTCTACCATGAATGGTCAACATTAAGTAAATAGTTTTGCATTGTCTCTGAATACAAAACAACAAAGTGACAACCAAGGTTTTTTACCTATGTACCTGCCATACAAGCCAGGAGACATCCCCCACAGTATTTTGAGGTCCTGAGCAGTGTTCCACTGATAACAATATTTTTCCATCTTGTCTCAGGCTGTACAGACACTAAAAAAATTTCGACTTTTGAGATTTCGCGCTTCCCCACGTTACTGTCAAACAGGCTCTTAGAGCCTGTTCGGCTGCCATATCCATATCCAATTTCCTTATATAGTAGCTGTGAGAATATCCAGGATATCCATGATCTCAAAGCCGTGACAAGTGAAGTGGCTTCGAAGCGTGCCGATTTTGCCCCAACTGGCCCCGACAACTGGTCGGGATGACAGTCGGGCCTCCGCCCAGCGATGTTGGCGCCCCGAATTTGAGATCCTTTACATCTGATTGTCAGTAAAATTTTACGATTACACCCGCAAACAGGTATCAGTCCGAAACTCAGTCAATTTATTGTAAAACCGCTCCCGCCGCCGCTGGTGACAACACCGAGCAGTGGAGGTCGTCGCTGACGAACCTGCCACAGCATTCGTGACCACATCCAACAGTTGTGACCAGATATTCTCACAGGTACCCCATAAGTTGGATATGGATATGGCAGCCGAACAGGCTCTTAACTTTAAGGCCTTATTAAGGCTTAAGGCTTAGCCCTCAAGCGGAACACTGGCCGACGGCTAACGAACTTGAATGGAGCCGATCACACAGCCACTAATCAACAGATCCGACACAATGTGCGAGAACCGAGTTCCGATGGGGAAATGAAGAGAAAGCAAACTGGCGTCGGAAGGAAGAGTCGGAGGGAATCAGAGATGGAACTCAGTAATCAGGTTTTGATGGAGTTGATTGAACGACTAACTAGACAACTTCGACCCGTATTTATATGCAACTAAAAAGGAGGAATCAAGACAAGGGGAAATAAAATGTGGAGTGAGGGAATGCAAGTGCGGATAGAAACGGGATCGGGGAAATGAAAGGGCCGGAACCGGAGATCTCGGAGGAGAGGTTCCTGACACAATGGCACACAGCTTGCTTGCTTCCACCATCTTGCTCCACCTTGCCATCCATTGTTGAACACTCACTTCTGTGAGGTCTCCTATGTCATTTCTTCTCCTTCCGTTGGATGTCCTCTTAGAAATCTGTACACAACTGGATCTGGGAGATACTCTCGTCCTTCTCTCTGTATGTTTTATTCTCTGAAAGTCATTCTGTCCTCATTTTTCAAGAGCTGCACTACTCTCCGTCAAATTTTGGCCGAAAAATCGTTTTGGCTTCGCGCCCTCGCCAGGGTGCGTCGGATGCAAATGCATCCAATTGCAGTGCCCATTCGCCAAGACCTATCGGGTCTCACACTCGCAGAGCTCCAAGAGGCTGGGAAGCGCACTAATAGGCTCATCAAGAACTGGTTCAATGAAGCCCCGAGGCCCGAATCACTCCGTGAGATGTATATGGACGCTATGGCGGAGATCATCGTGATTCCAGGCACCGGCCTCGTCATTGCGCACGGCCCCGCTTTTGTGTCTTGCTGGGATATTCGTACGAAGTCGTGCGTCGGAAGGTTGGTCGTGCACCGCCACCTTTCCATCGATTCGGCTGCTTTCGAAGAATATGGCATGGTCATCCTTGGTGCATACATCCAAAACACGTGAGTACTACAGCGCAAATACCTTTGCAAGACTGATGCGGCTGTATAAGTTCGCTTTCAATCATGGCGATCTCTATTGATTACATCGATCCTACCGCCGTATCGATATCCGTGCTCCTGACTCACACTTTCGGCTTAGGGACCCAACATTTTCACAAGGCCTCCCAGGTCACTGTCGACCACGGCACAGTACGCTTGATCGCGACAAGTTTTGAGCCATATCACTATTACCTACTTTCCGTTTCATTGGCTGGCGAAGAAAGTGTCATTGAAAATATCCTTCCCGAGGTATGTGCTATCACATACACGTCCGGATTATACCTTGGGCCTGAAGCTGAAACATACAGGTCCTTCGCCGCTCTCCTTTGACGTGGGGACCGCCGACCGTATGCAACATACATTCTCCGGCGGGTCCTTACTTCATGCGACACATGCAACGTCATGCGGATATTGTGCACCTTTCAACGCGCACCTTGGACGTCGGTCCCAGTAACAGCACAGTCCAACTCCAACTCTCGAACGAATCACGACAGCTGAAAAGTTATCCCTTGGCGGATCCCGTTGCGGACATCGTCACCATCACCGCGGCGCAGAGCGCGGGCCGGTCTATCGTCGAATTCTGGCAGGCACGCTCCGAGAATGGCGGCCTCGCCTTCGGGGACGTCTCATCTTTCTTCATCGATCCGGCCCCTAGCAACGTCGTTGCCGGAGCCTCAGGTATCTACGCGCTACCCACCATGGGTGGTGGCGGCGGCCGCAGCGCCCCGCTGCGACTGCTCCGGTACGTCCCTGGCGGATCAACAGTCCTCCAGGAGCTCAAGGTCCCCGGGAAAACGCTCTATATGAACGCGGGACAGGTGGCGCTGGACGATCACCTCGGACTCGTTCTTTCTTTGCGAGGGGACGGGACGCTTCGTATCATCTCCTACGCATAGGCTACTGGAAGCTCGTTTTATTAGTGTCGCGGTTATCCTGAAACATGATTGATAATCTTTTTGCTGGTTGCAACTCTCCTTCGCAGCAGTGTTCGTGTTTCCGATGCTGTATGATCCACACCGCACCCAGGTAGATATCGCTGCTCAGTCCATTTTTAATTTCTTGCAGTGCTGATATTTCAAATATGATGTTCCTGACACAACGAGCGGATGTGCAAAATCGCTGTTCACTCACATAGTACGCATTTTCCACCGGCTTCATTTTGGGTCTCTTCCTCTTGTAAAACGAAGACAGACAAAATCCTGACGGTCCATGAAGTCTGCATAAATTCGATAGGCTAAGTGTGTAAATTACTTCTGCCTTCTCGGATCGTAGTGTACGTTTTTAGGGCGCCTCGGAATATTCAATACGGTGGCAACGACATCGTCGCGCTCACACGGCCAACGTCGACGCAGTACAGATTTCTATTTCTTCAACTCCATACTAACTCATGCTGTTACGGACCGTCATTACAAACAGTAATGTATTAGTTCAGTTGCAAAGATCCTGGGTCGGCAGGCTGAGGCATGTCCGGCGTCGCGTTGTCTATTCGCAAACAAGCATCAGAAAGGTATCTTCTCCTTTGTTGCAAGATTTTGGCAGCTCACAACTGATGCGCCCCGCTGGTAAGAAGAGAGCAATCAGCCCACCCCCCTTGCTCTGGGATAATGATGCGATCCCGGACCTGGGCACGTCCATCCACGCTGTAAACGGTTTGGGGTAATCGAAATCGTGTAGCTGGGAGTGGAAATACGTACTCCGACCCCGAACCCGTCCAAGCCCTCCAGTTCAGGGTTCGGTCCAGTACCGGGAACTGGAAGCGAGCAGTTGATCTCGCCGTAGGGGTGGGCGTGATACTGTTGAGTTGTTGGCACGCCGTAAATGATCGCTTGCGAGCATTTGCTCCAGAGGACCGACTCACCTGCCCCGCAAAGACTTGCTCGCCCTCGGTCTCCATGTAGACGGCTGTGATTGAGAGCCAGCTTTGTTCCTCCGCCAAGAGCAGAACGTGAGCGTCGGTAGTTTGGGCCGGTAATCTGTCGTCAATGCAAAGGGGATGAGCTTATCTATGGTTGATCAAGATATTATTCCGTACCTCTTGATTCGCAAGCCATCCCTGTTCGGAAGAAAATCGTCAAGGTCTATTTCATTTCCCTCGGCGACAACACTCACATCGCGTAGGCCTCGCAAGGCCAGCTCTGACAACTATTGAACGGCGTCAAGAAGTGTCAGTTGGCAGTGTCAAAAAAATAGCTAGGAAATACTCGAACCTGTTGATACGTCTCGGAAGAAGGCCCATAATCTCTGTTGAGCTTCGCCTCGAGTGACTTTCCAGGCGTCAAGTTGGCAATTTCACATAGGAAGTTAGCACACACTTCGACAAGCTTCAGCTCGTCAGCAGAGGGTTGGGTGAGTGAGTTGGTGGTGGCCATAGTGTTCTGTTGTGGATTTCAAGGTGGATTACAGTGCGAAAACGATGGATGCAAGAGCAACGCGCCGTCGGAATATAAAGAAAGGCTTCCGACGATTGACCACTACAGTAGGATGCCATCCGCTCCCGTCGCCAGCCGGCCTCCCATCAATTCGACGACCGTGGCCGTCGGGCGCGGTTGGCAGCGCCGAATAGCAGCCGAGTCTTTCCAGTCAACTCTGCAACTATTGGTCTCAGAGCGTATCGCACGCTGTAACAGTTTGCGTTTGCTCCTTTTGCCCATGTCCTTTCCGAGTTTGTTTAGGGCCCTCCCCCTTTCCCCTCCCCTATATCGGGAAGGTGTTTCCCACGGCTAGCATGGCAATCAAATATTGACCTCGCTTGTCCGAACTGGCGAACAATGCCGCTACACTCGTGTACTGCTGCCCTCTTAACACTGGTCTGTTAGATTTGATATAAAATCAATTCACCAGTGGCTTCAAGTCACACTTTATTTCCCTCAACCAGTACGTGTACTTGTGCTGCTATAGACTACTTACCTCCGCCTCTTGTTAACACACTCTGAAGTTGACAGACTTCACACATCCAATTCTTCGGCAGGGCTGAAGCTCCTCTCAATTAAAGGCCTTGCAGGGTGCGTGTTCGGGTGGCTGGGGGGTTTTGCTGCCAAAAAGTGGTGAAAGAGAGCAAGGCAGCCATTGCGTGCGGCGCTCGGGGGCAGGCGGCTGAAGGGTGGGGTGAATCACGTGACCGAATTTGATGTAATCATTACCCTTAATTAAGGCTTAGGTTGGGCTTAGGTTGAATCCTGGCTGTCTTTAAGCCTTGTTAAGGGCTTATTAAGCCTTAATCATGGTAAGGCTTAAACCCTAAGGAGAACAATGGTGGCCCAAGTAGTATGTAGAACCAGAACTTCTACCAGCATACTACATAAATTGACTAAGTATACTACAAAGGACTACATAGAACCCCACCAACTACAGGAACTACATAGAAGCCTGGCTTCTACAGAGTAACTACAGAGCACTACGTAAAAGTCCCGGAACTACAGCCACTACCGCCAAAATCAGGGTTTGCTGATGTAAGACGCAAGCCGTTTCTTTGGCTGCGGCGGCCGAATCAAATACCATTCCGACTTCCTCCGGACTTTCATCTCCTCATTCCGCGTTCAAAATTCTAAGTCTATGCTATTTAAGCTTCTGTCTGGTCTCCAATTCTCAACTTTTCGGTGTCTATCTCTGCGAAAATCGAAGACTCGAGAGACGGTCGGCTCGAAATTCCCACCCAATTCCCACCACGTAGCGGCCGCAATCGAATGCTTCCAAGGCAAAAGTTCCCCTGTCCATAGATAAGCACAATCATGATAGACTCTGTTCTTTTTCTCCTTGCCGTACCCCACATGCGCAGCACATGATGCCCTCGCGCGTCAAAGTACCGAATGCGGACTGCATTGCGGCGCACTCTTGATAGATCTCTGGCCTGCCAACGACGGAGACCTTGCGCGTGCTATCGGCGCTCTGGAACGTCCTGCGTGCATTTGCCGCATGGCTTCACAGCCCAGACACTGCCCATGCTCACGCTCTTCTCATCCTTCCTTCCTTTCCACACCGAGCTCCCGATCTCCTTCCGCATTCTCCTCAAGATGCAACGCCCACATGTGGCCGCTATTCCCACTCGGCGCTGGATCGAAGGCCACAGACGCCTTAATGCGAGCCTTTCCACCGCCGCCGCCGCCGCTGGCGTGCGACAGCGGCGCGAGTGATTCGCGGCAGTGATTCCTACCACTCAAAAGTGTCGCAACGCCCACACCGCTGGTACTCAATATGAAGCAGACGCACGATCCCTCGCGCCCGGACCCGGCCCTCGGGCGCCTCCCAGGCCATCCGCATACATGCGAGTGATTCCAGCCAATGTTTTTTTCCATCTTTTTGGAGGCCACCGTACCCGTCAACGCAATTGGTGCGCGTCTCGCGTTACGGGGAGCCAATCTGCCGGGGTGGTGAGTCTTTAACTGATGGTATAGCTTTCGTCAGCGGTGTCGTTTCGCATCGTAAATACAACGCCAAGCCGATTGGGATTTCACGAACGTTTATTGGAAATATCTTTGGTGCAACGATGCAACTGAATTCGGAGCCGGCCGACTGTTTGGAGATTGATATTTGGCCTCCAATATTTGGGCTAGACGAGGAAACAGCTCATGGGAGATTCCGCTTTGCAACTTCGCTACCATATGTAGCCTCAGAACGTAGGAGGCAAGCGCCATGGAATAGCAACATGCGTGTATTTTTTGACGTCGCCAAGACATAGGGGATACAGGGCCATGCCAAAAATACCAATTCGGTGTGTCGTCGTTTCTGATTTGTTCGGCGATTTTTCTGATTTAGATGACGGTGCACTTGCATGGGCGATATATATGGCACATACATATAGTGTGCAATAATTTTAAAACACAAGCAACTTTCTCTGGAAATGCACAGGTTGAGGTTGGAAAGCACAACTCTGGAAATCAATGCACAGGAAAGCCCTCTACTTCGGTTCGTAGCAAAAATACTAGGAAACGGGACCAAAAAACAAACAAACATGTGAACCTCCTGTTTCGACAGGTGAAAAAGACAAGCTTTCCAACGGCGAATGAATCTTCGATTCACCACCGCTGGTGACGTGAAAATCAAGGTTTCGGGCTTTGTTCAAGGCCTTCAAATCCCAAATATTGTGTATGCTCTAAAAATCTCGAACTGTTTGGCAAGATGGTATAGGTCCTCGCCGGCGCTCCGACTGACCCTGGCCTCCAATTCACGCTCAATACGGACATCGATTTACTACGCGAATCGCGTTGACGGGCGTTCACAATCCATTCCCATTGAGTGTAATTTCCATCGACGGCGAAAAAAAAAACACAACTTCACAATTCTGCCCAACTACGGATCGAGGGAATCACCACTCTGTCCGGTTATAGCGTGGAATGAGTCCTGACCGTTGCAGCACCACTGACACTAATCAGCTTTCTAGTTTCACTTCATTGATGCCTAGGCCAAGCCTGAATGAGAACAGAACTCACCCGACCCGGAGTCTATGCGGCCGACGCTATTCCTGGGGTCGCTTCCCTTCATCGATGCAATCCATCGGGTCATTCGAGGGTCAAATGACCATCTTCTTCGGTTTGCTTATCCGAATTAGAAAGAAGCCTCGAGATATAAGTAAGGGCTGCTTTCCCATGCCGCTCTCTACTCCCAGCCACAATGTCTGCTCCCACTCACAATCCATTCTGCGTCATTGGAATCTATCGTGCCCCCGACCATTCATCCCGAGAAGAGTTCGAGAAGAATATGGCGAAGCTCGGGCACGATGTCAAGCTACTTCCCGTGGCTCAGAATAATATGCTGAAATTGAATCTTGTAAGTAGAGCATCTTTTCCATTTGCTGGTTCGAGAAATAACATAACTCGTGGGGCAGATATACCAGAATGACAAGGTTTCAGAATCAATTCAAGGGATGGGGCTTCCAGACGCTCCGACCACCGTCCTGGTCACTGGAGAATCCGAGGTGGGTATTGTCCGAGGTCGTTTTGCCATTCTAACCAAATGAATATTCTCTAGACCGCAGAGCACCTTATCGAGGTATGTGTTCTGAAGCCTTGGTACTCGCAATAGTTCACAGGATTTGCCAGTACATCCGAGACCCCACTATCGCTAAATTAATCGCAGATGCGGAGCCCTGGTTGCACGGAAAGGCCTGCGCGTTCTCCGCCGACGTTGTAACCAAGATCGACCGGCTCCAGGGTGCGAGGAAGGAAACCTGCCACGGGATTTTCATATTCAAGGTCCCGAGCCATATGGAGGTCGGAGACTATCACGGGAAGGTCGAGTCCATGGTCGATAAATTCGTTGCGCTGCCGGTGGCTCAGCAGCACATGGTGAAACATACGATTGTGCGTATTCCAATTCAAAGTGAATTAAATCTGACGTTGCCGTTTAGTGGTTCCAGAACGACATTATAGCCCCGGCGTTGGAGGACGCGTGGCGCTTCCCGGAGGCAGAGCGTACTGTCGTTGTAATGCTCGAGTGTGACGTGCGTAATTTATCTTCCTTGGGATGACAATCGCATTTATAAATGTGCTTTCAACCAGACATGGGATAGTATGAACCAGGTGCGCAGCTTATGTGATTTCAATATGTGAAGCAACTCATTTAGGATGTGTAGATCCTCAAGCACGAGGAAATCAAGAGGATTATTGGCGATGCGATGAACGATTTCGGGCTCCACGTCGATAGCAATTGTTTCTCGGCTGATGTGGACATGTTGATTTACAAGTACGACTCTTGACTTTGAAGGAGGAATTTTTCCATTCTTGATAATTGTGTACGATAGCTGGCGAATTCATTGCAGTATGATGGCATCTTCTGTTATAGAATATCTGGAACTCTAACTATAGTTTGTTGCCACCAGGACACCCGAATTATGATAGCCAAGCTGGGTAGGGTATTTCGAGGTGATGACACACTCCGAGTCGTATGAAGATCAAATAAATTCGATGCTCCTACACGTATCCGAGTCGCAGGGATGCAAATTTAATTTAATTAAAGGGACGCACGTATAACAAGCGCTAAGAGCGGTATACAGAATTCGGTGGGTTAAACCCGTTGAGATATCATTGATTTCTCAAGGTCAAGGTCGAGGTGGAACACTTTTGACATCGCACCGTTCCTCGTCTTCTGGTCATAAAGTGATCAAACGTTAGGTGACCTGCGAACAAAAGTGAATTCTATGAACGATTCGGCGACTTGCAAACAAAATCAAGTAAGTCTGTGTATATATTCAGGAGAGGGGCTGCGAACGCACCGCAGCCGCATTGTATTGTTCAGTAAGTGCGGTTCGAGAGCCCGAGTGTACAGAAAGGAGAGGTCAAAGACAAACGGAGGCGGTGAAGGCGAGGGAACGGCACAACGGGAGGAAGGGTCGGGGAGATACCAGGCGATGCATCGGAGGGCTAGGTGGTGAAGTGGGGTCTAGTCTGTATTGAAGGTCGATCGGCGTAGGAGCCTGGAGGCGAGAAGGCAGGAGAGCGGGAGACGTGGGAGTGAAGCAATTGGGCAGCCGCCGCAAAAAGAAGCCACGAACTGCCCGCGAGCGTCGAGCCGCACTCCAGTCTTCCATCGGCGTGTCCTTCCTCCCGCTTTTCCTCCCTTCTCCTCACCCGCGACCTATACGCCTCGCGCACGACGCGCGCCGGCAGCGACTGCACGACCCGTTCGTCTGTTCTCCGTCACTTCGCTTCCTATCCTTCCTTTCTCCACCCGTTCCCTCTGCTTCCCATCTTGCGTGCCCATCCGCGCAGGACGCGAGCCCGCTGCGCTCTGGCAACGCACGCGATGGAGGAGGCAGCGGCGCGCAACATGACGAACCCGCCACGCTGCGAGCGGCGCCGCACGACGGGGGTCCCACCACCGGCCGTAACCTAAAAACGTGCACGAGCCCACCGCGCGCGCGGGCCGATGGCGCAGAGCGGATCTCGCATCGCACTAGGCCAACCGCATCGCGCGCTCCGGCAACGCACACGATGGCGCAGGGACATATAAAAGTAAAGACGCGCAGCCAAGGCGCATCGCACTTGGTCCAGCCGCGTTGGCCGCTCTAGCAACTCACACAAAGGAGGGGGCAATGACGCAGATCTCCCACCCGTCGCCCGCTGGAACGCGTGACATCACACCCCGCCCTCGCCCCGACTCAACCCCGTCCGTATTTAATCTATCCATGGGGAAAAACTGGGGGCTGGGGATCGATGTGGTGGGGATGCACACAAAGAGGGGGGAGCGCTGTGTACGTCCCGCACGCGTCCTGCGCCAAAGGTAAAGGTAAAGCGCGATGCACGTGCGTCCGACGCTTCAGGCAGCTTGCACTAACCCCGGGGCTGTAGAAAGATTCAGAGCGGGGTGCCATCGCGCGCTGTCGTCACCCTGGTCTACACTCGCGAGCGGCCGGTGCCGTGGCGACATGCTCCAGACGAACGAACGCGCAGATCTACCAAGACTGAGGGAGGGTTAGCGTGATTCGTTGAAGGGACGGAAAAATACACGCAGCAGATGGTCGGTGAAGCAAGGCCCCGCGCGGAGATGGCCGCGGTGAAGAGGCGGTGAATAGGGTGTGCAGGGCGAGGGCGAGGCGAGATGAGGCTAGGCGACGAGTGCGGGCGCTGCTGGTGGGGGCGTATCAGCAAAAGAAGGGTCAGCATTTATGTAGGCGATACGCAAGCGAGAAGAAAAAGTAAATGGAAGGGAGCATTATACGTGTGGGGCGGGAGGAAAGGCTGGAGGCTCGTCGCTCGGCGCAGGGGCTGGTGGAGGTGGACTGTTGGCGGAGACACGTCTCTCGAGAGGGGATGCATTTGCGCAATGTACGGTTTGCGCTGAGGGTAGGGGGCGACAGTACATTTGTGCGAGATTGAGAAGGCATCGGTCATGAGGCACAGCCAAGATAAGTAGATGACCAGCCAGTAGATGTATCGGCAGTCATTGGAATGGCGGTAGCGCTGGATCCAGCGGGAACTTGAGCCATATTTTCTAGGCTAGATTGGAGGGGTGGAACGAAACGATACTGTAGATGATGAGGATAGAAGGGAGAGAAGGGTGAATTGCCGGTGATCCGACCGGAGAGCGCAGGCAGACAATGCCAAACAGACGCGTCGCGTGAGCACACGCGCGCAGTGTGGCAGTGGGCGGGCATGGAGCAGTGTCAATATTAGTACTACTTATTACTAGACTAATAGTAGGGACGGTCAGGGCAGATGATTCCTGATGCGCCTGCGGGCGTATTACTGCTTCGGCAACACGTCGTGGTTGAGCTTGGGTTGAACCAACGGACAAACTTCTTCCTTCTCTCTCCACTTTCTTGGCCAGTTATCCAGGATTTCCGCAGAATATGTCGTCCCCCGCGTCTGTCAACGACGGTGTGGCGGCTTCTCGAATCCAGAATCAAGCGGAAATGATTGTAAGTAGCAAGTCTTCGTGTACCTGAGGCTGGATTTGCCCAGGAACTTTATCAACATGTTGGTCTTCAACGTCACTGTCTGTCCGGCTGCCCAACAGATGTCCAGGAAAATGATTGAAGCTTCATTAAGCTTCATTCACGACACCGGCAAAGCAGGATCAGAGTCGGATCTGTCCCTCCACCGAGATTTATTACCACGTCACGTCCAAGTCAGGTGCATTCTCTAATGCAAGACTTTATATGACTCTGAAGATCTCTTCTAGTTCCAAGCTGGATCCGAAGTCATGCTCAAATCCGCCCTCGCTCTGGCCAGTGTCAGCTATGCCCTTGCCACCATGACCGCCATTCCGACCAATGGTACCGCGTATATCATGCAAGACGGTCGGACAACGCGCTGCGTGACATTGGGTGCCGCGCCGACTTCGAATTACGCGAAGATAGGTATGGAGGTTTGCACTGGGTCCACCAGCCAACAAGTTTGTTCCATTTTCCGTCTCTAATAATAATTTACTAAACCTGAATTACAGTGGAAAGCGGTTTTAACCAACGCAGACGGAATTCACTTTGCTTTTTCTTCGGTTGCCTCACCCTTAACCTATCTTTCGTATGTCTCTGCGGAAATTCCAAACAGCGGAGGACAAGCGAGTCTTTACCAACAATCTATGGGGCATCCTGAGCCGCTCGAGTTCCTCCTGCAGCCAGCGCCTACCGCGAATATGAGCATGTGAGTCATCGAATGTCTTTTTAGACGACCCTAATTGCGGTTTCAATAGTTTGTACTTCTCCAATGGTCCAGGCGGTGTCTTAACTGCGAACACGCCTTTTTCGGCGGCTAGCCCAGATCAACCATCTCCAGTATGTTTCTCTTTTCATTCCCATTCCGTCTAATAATCTCCTACTAGTTGATGATGGAAATTGTTACACTGAACAGTGTCACCTTCAACCCTTCGGAACCGTCGCAATGGTGGGGATTTACGCCGGTGGCCACTACTGCCAGTTAAATCTATCAAGTAGGAGATTAGTAGGGTCAAATTCAATGTCCTCTATGAATATTATTAGTCTAGAATCTTTGCCGTACTTCTCGGGACTCATCCACAAGATGGTTAGCGCCGGCCATTCACTCGAATCACTTCATTTTGACAGGTTCTGGACCCACGTTAGCCGAGCTTTGGCGAGGTCCGCGCAAGGTGGGTCAGGGCTCGGCAGATAAAGGTTCGGCAAGGCCCCGGACCGACGCGAGGACCTCGCCAAAGCTCGGCTAACGGGGTCCAGGCTCGGCTCGAGAACCGTCAAAATGCAGTGAATATTGTCCCTATCTGTCAGCGAATGAGTCGACGTTCCTTGAAGATTGGCGCCGTGGTACTGCGTGGTCAATGTACTGTATCTGATTATCAACTTCCATTCCGGATTCTGGATCCGGTATTTAACCGCGACATATATGTCAACTCCGCGAGGATGGTCTGAATTCGATTTTGATAGGACTCGCGTGCAATAGGAACAGTCCTTTCCTGTCTCGCGGGATTTTTGCCCGTCACCGTGCCATCCCCCTTCACCATCTGTGCCTTTGAGAGCATATGGGTTTCGACTGGATGGAATTTTGATACGTATATCCGATCATATTGGGCGAAATGATTTGTCGGACCAAGCCTTCATTTGGACTTGAACATCTCGGAACTCAAAACGTGCTTACATAAATACCCTCGAGTACAAATAGTGGAAATTCGTAACCAAACTCTCTGTACTCTGGACGAAGGGATCATGTAGCTCGACACCGCCGAGTCACCGTCCTTTCCCATATGCTTGCTTTCATGTCGTAACCTGGATATTCGTGATATTGGTTATTGCAGACAGGTGACATGCAGCACAGTCACTCTGGACCTATTTGAGCTGCCAGAATTGTAAGGAATCACCGAAATCCAAAGGTTCAATGACGAGCTGCGTGTAGTGAGATCAATACCCAAGGTTCTGCAAGGACTGAGGAACAATTTACCAAAGAAACCTGCGTCGGTGCTGCTGCACGAGGGACGTACGAAGTCAAGACTCCACTGGTGGAGGAGTTGGAAGCGCAAATGCTAAAATCGGTGGAAATGAATGATGTTGAAAATAATCATATTTATTACTCACGAGGGACTCCTGCCAATGTACCATTCGTACGGAGTGTAGTGCACAATGGTATGCTGGTGCATGCTGTCCGGTCCTCCAGCAATTTCAGCGGTAGAATAAGACAGCCAGCTTCCAGGCAGCGCGACACTGGAAAAGGACACGAGGGTAGCGTCCGTAGGGTTTACATGGGCTGTCCACTGCATTTAATATCTAGATGAGCTGGAGGAAACCATGATAAATGGACTTGGGAAACGAACTAGCTCGTTTGTTCCTCCAGTACAAGAGCCCATAACAACCGGGACATAGTCGTTCGTAAAGGGGCCAATCAACAATGCACATCGATTATTGTGGGCGTTGAATATGGTGTAATTATTCCCATTGACTGGGGACAGAATCTGAGCACTCGCCAGCATTGCGAGAGCTGCCAGCGAGGCGGCAAGTAATACTCTGACCATGATGCGATGAGCCAGAGGTGGGTCGATCATCAAGACAAGACCTGGTTTATATCCAGCTTCCCTGTTGATTCGCTCGGCGTAGATGGCACAACAGCCGGGACAGTTGAGATCTGACAGCCATCGGAGGTAAAAACCTTCCAGACGCCAGTCAATCTGTCAATATCATACGGTGCTGATGAGCCGGACGTTATGCTTCACCGTTAAATGTTAAATGTTACATCACATGGGTTATGCCTCCTCGAGGCGGGAGCTGAACCCTTATGGATAGATTAAATTATCTTCTCCGATTACTCCGCAACTGGACATCCATCGCAAGTTCATAAATCCGAATCGCCACGAGCCCGAAATGGTGCTGGGGCGCTTATATCTCCCATCTGGAATCGGCGGCGCTGGGGATAGCCTGACTCTGTTCAAGTTGGCGCCTACTCAAATGCGCAAAGCCCTCACGATTTCCAGAGCTCAGATTTATTCACTTGGAAGAATGTCGACACTCCCATCTAATGGGGAAAAAATCAACTAATCTGGTAGCATTTTTTGAAAAACATTTTGAGCACCCCTGAGACTGGATCTTGTGCTGGCTCAGTTCGCACATGAACCTTCACTCATGTTGAATAAATGTTCTGGATTTATTATACTCGCATGGTCCAAATGTCTGAACAACGAAGACAAACAAGTAGTAATGTACGGGTGGTTATCCTTACATGTAACTACATTGAGCCCACCAGATGTTAGAGAAATTCTTAAGGGTATTAGGACCACAATTACATCTCCAAACATACTTGCTTGTTGCTCATTGAGCCCAACATAGAAATGTTGTTTTATAATTCTTTTCTGATGAAATGTTGGGTGACTTCCCATAAGCATTACAACATACTTAAGCTTGTTTGAGAGTGCCAATGATCCCATCGAACTGTAAAATATTCAAGCTGTCCACCAATGCGCTGAATTCCCATAAGATAGAATAAATAAATCAAGGTGGTGTTTGTCCATGTATAGAGGCCGGAAGCAACTCCAGCAGCCAGTGGGAGAGTTCTCAGTTTTTCTTGAAGAAAGTGTGCTACAGGGCGGTTCGGGAGGATGGCGTAAAGTTGCGGCCACCACCCAAAACAGTTTATTCATTTAATAATAATCTGGAGGGGGGGTCGGTACCCCTCCTCCAGATCAGAATTGATTTGCATTAAATCTTGTACGTTTTTGGGTCCCGATTGATGGGGTCCTGACAGCTGCCTCGGCTAAGCACTCAGATATTCCTTCAGCACTTATTTATGCTTATGGGAAGTCACACGTTACCGAGTTTACGAACTGATATAGTCGATAAATATTTTCTGGCACTGCCATCGGCCAACAGATTCAGACAAGTAAGATTAAAGGGCTTCGAGACTATCCCACTTTACCACCACACTTACACTATGTTGTCCTAGGGAGGCACAGAGTTATCTTGCTCCCGTGTTTTAGTTGCTCAACTTGGTTCGCGGTCAGTCGTAGAGGGTCTGGAGGCAGCGTGCACACAATGAAAGGACCCATGCAAGGCCTTAATATCTGCTTGAACAGCAAATAGTCAGGTTCACAGATTGATTGGCATGGATTTTCAACAGTGCCCCTAAATGGTCGACCTTCCTACTCATCACTGGCAATGGTGGCAAACCACCAAGGCTCTCAGATTTCTCACCGCAAGCGGATCGAACATTGATACGAAGCGAGCCTCCACATCACTCATGCAGCATATAATGTAATTTTGATCAGACGAATTTGCGACTTTGCGAGTTCTGCAGCCGAACTACACTGAATAAGTTGGAACTTTTTTTTCAGAGAGAGCATGCTGACGACACCTGCCTCTTGAGAATCATTTTCGTTTACTGCTGTTTGCGGAACATAGGGCGCAGATCAAAATTTCATCAAAAACTGTTGTTTTCACCAATGCCCCTATATCTTGCTTGCCTCTACTCAAATGCCCTGAAATATTCCCAATCGATTTCTACAGATACCTAGAATTTTCATCCTCTTCGGTGATCGCTGAGTAAGCAGAATCATGTGATCTTGCACTAATGCCCCTGCTTCAGAGGAAGGATGGGGTGTAGACCCCTGGATTTGTCTGTAAATCTTTTCCGATAGTTTACACTGCCCTGGGTGGTTTTTGTTGCAATTGATCCTGCAGAAACATACAAATAGATATATGCATAAATTTGTTGCTCTTAGCATGTCATCTGTACCGCAGCAGCAAGGTATTGTGCCTATTGAGCTAGCCAATGCAATGCATAGGATATTAAAGAATCCCAAAACAAAAATTTAGGGTGCACTGAGTTGTTTTCCCTTCCGAACAGGGGCAACAGTGGAAGACCACCTGAATTTGCTTACATAGCCATCAACAACAGAAATAAATATTCTAGGAAGCCTAAACACTGTAAAACATCTGTATAAATCGATTGGTAACGTTTTCAGAGCATTTGGAGTAGAGGCAAGCGAGATATAGGGGCATTGGTGAAAACAACAGTTTTTGATGAAAATTTGATCCGCGCCCAATGTTCCGCAAACAGCAGTAAATACCAAATATTAAGTGGATGCATTGGAGCTTGAGATGGTGAATTAACTGTATTGTTCAGCCGCCTTTTATTATTTAGTCGCAGAAAGAGCAGGTACAAATGCCAGCCAGGACAATCCACACTACACTGCAGGGGAAGATGCAGAATATTACTTGATATGGAAACTGCAGTGTGAGTGCGTTATCGGACGCAACGGTGAACCACCAACCAAGAATGAGATAGTGAATAGATGAGTACATGTAATGAACGAGCGCCTAGAGGTCGAGATAAATCTTACGAACGACCTTAAGTTTGGTAAACAATACTCTATACCGCCGAGGTTGGTTCTGGACACTTGGCGAGGTACGCTCATGGACGAAGAAAAATTGCCAAAAGACTGGCTCCATCAAGCTGGGGATTTAGTGGGTATGGCGTCAAGAGGATCACAAAGATCCCCTCCCCCAATTCAGGGGGTAGGTTAGCAGAGATGTTGAGCCCCACACTGCCGTGCACGCGGTGTGCGTAAACACATTTCCTCAGGGTGGAAATATACAGATGGGGGTCGATGAGTCCCCCACCTTTGCACGGGCTGCCAGGAGTTAACCTATTGTTTCCTGCCCTGGCGGTCCCATCGTCCCACCAAAAAAGGAAGATGCGGAATATTTGCACTCTGGTTAATACTGGACTCTGTATGACAGTAAAGTTTATCACTGAATAATACGTGCTTGTTCTCCTATACTCTGTAATCGTTTAATGCACACAAAACCGTGCACGTTGGACCATGGATGTGCTCGAATCCGTGCTCTGTACAACATACTCTTACTGCAGGACGTGGTGAGGGACCGTGCTCATTTTGCACCGGTGTCAATCCTGGGATGTGCTTTCACAGTGATCAAGCTCATCTTAGATGTGTACTGTGCTTTATTTCTTCGCTTGCCAATCCGACAGCTGTTGTCGACCAGATGCCGAGAGCCCGCAGTCGAATGTTGATCTTCCATATGTCCCCTTTTTACTTCACCGCACTTGGAAATGGATGTTCGGATTCCGAACATAGAGAGGTAGTATTTGGATTCCAAACATTATTGAATCAACATCTGAACATTATTGAATCAACATCTGAAGATTCTGTGTTCGGAATCTGAACAAAGATTTTGTAAGTAATCTGAACATGTAAATAAATATTGGTTCTGATCACATACATACTTTCACAGACAATCTATGAACTGGTCCACTCACAAGATTGCAGCTGATCTCGAAATGAATGAGATTATGGAGCCGTTCCCAAAAATGAATATTCTTGCAGACTCTGTGTTCGGAATCTGAACATACAAAATTTTAGGTTCGGAATTCCGAACAAATACTTTGTAATCTGAACACGGAAAATTGAAGATGCAGATAAAATTCCAAAAGGGGTTTTTTTTTCTTTGCAGTGATAATGCCTCTGGTTTAGTAGGCCAAACAGGACAATATCAGTCCAGGACTGAGGTGTTTGAGAGCCGCGGCTATTCGGCCTCGGAAACTTTCAGCGATATTGATGACGTAACACTGACAAGATCCATCGCGATCTTATCCGACCGACAATGTATGCACAAGCTCAGATACAAACCAAGTTCTCGCAGTTTGCCTGGTGTATGCTGACAGATAATATCTAGGCTGTCACTACTATCTTATGTACTATTTGGCCCAGAAATTGAACATAAGAGTTCTAGGCCCTTTTTCCTCCAGTAATATTTTTTGATTACCACAGTGCATTGTGCTGGTGCTCATCTATTACAACTACAGTCAAAGCTGTCTTAACCCATAGGGGTTGGTGGATGTCCCAAGTTATGGGTTACTGCAGATTTATGGGTTATCCCTGCCAAAAATGAGTCACAAACCGGCCAAAAAGTATGGGGTATTACAGATTATGGGTTAAGACAGCTTTGACTGTACCTAAATCTTCCACATTCTTCACAACATTTTAAGCTGAGCCGAGTCGCAGTTGTGATAATTACATTCTTGAAATACATATGTCTTTCAAACAGGGGCAGTGTCAACGAAAAAATTACTGTTGTCACTCTCCAAAATAAGATTGGATTATTTCTGGGCCTGGTGTGTGTTTCAGACATCAGTAGTGAATTCACACATAGATAGCACACCTGACAGGGAATGCCTACCCGTCAGCAACTACTCAGCAGTTACATGTGGTATGTACCAAGTACTCAGTTATCATTATGTTTGTCTTAAACTGAGTGAGCAGATCTTTTTGAAGTATGCTAGACCTGTGCAAGCTATTGCAGCATGTGGCATTTCAATTAGGGTCCTTGTTGTTGTGAAAGGAAGAGGAAGATCGTCGGTGTTTTTGGTCAACTATGATGTTACCCTGAGTGTTATCATGTATCTACTCTTCAGAATCATTTGCTGAATTACTCACGAGGTCGATTAGCTCGCTTTGGGCCTCAGAGGGAAATTTAATTCCAAGTCAGCCCTATCCGAGGCAAAGTCTTTGTTGAGGACATACATCTTTGTATTTTTGAAGAGCTCTGACTACCGATGCCAATGTCCCCCTTAACCTATTATTTTTCTGGTCTTGTGCGGCAATACTATCTAATTCTAGTTTTTACAGGTATTTTGGATTTTTTTGCAGACCCTGTTAACTTGTTTGGTCATGTAGTGAAGCATCTGTCTAATCTGTTGGTGTTTTAGCAGGGCCCCTGCACAAGGTTGACGCACTTTTCCAGAGTGGTAGACCTACGGGTCTCAATATTTATACTCTTTTTTATAAGGCGTGTTCCGAGCCTAAAAAAGTGGGATCTCACGAACCTTGGCTACTTCGGGCTTGCAAATGCCTGCGCTTTCTGCCAAATGGCACAGCACATAGCAATTGCCTACTGTTATCATAAATTATATCTGGCTTCCGAGACTATGTATAATGGAAACATATGGGGATAAGGTATAAACTACATAACCTGCTCAGGCAAAACCAAAGTATCCCTGAATCATCAAGACCTGAATTAAATCTCCCCAGTATTCACCACATTGGTCTCCTCCATTTTATTGAGCAACTGGTCTGGACTAGCGGTTGGTGTGTGTAGGTGGTATAGATAGGTGAAGTGCTGATCATATTCTTCTATGTGTTCACTAGGGATACTAGCAAGTTTTTCCTCAACCAAAGCAATCTGCTTTGTCTGCGACGACCGTTCAAACAATGGTCGGGCTGCTTTCCAAAGTCCCACTGCTCTTTCCAAGTCACCATCCTTCTTTGAAATATCTCCGAGTCGCAGCATGCATTCTGCTTGACTGCGGTGCACATCCATTTGGATAAAGCCCTCCAGAGCAACAGTAAAAAGAGTAATGGCTGTGTCTTTATCCCCATCGGCAAGATAATTATCTCCCAAAAATTGGAAGGCTTTGTGGATGTCAAGTTTCTGTTTCGTTTTGAAACTATGGACCAAGAAGAGCATTGTCCAGGTTGAGCTCCGATACATGGTGCCCCAGGCATGAAAATTGCCAAGTCGCTCCAGGCAGTAGCTTGCGTCGTGACTATGCTTTCCCCAAACAAGTCTAAGACATTGTTGGAGAAGCATCTTTGCTGTTTTCCAGTCTTTTTCTCGAAGATAAAGAGCACCTCGGACCATATCACCATAGATCTGTCCCATTAAAATCCCTGTAGTCTTGAATACTGGCATGAGTGTATCTATATTTTTCACCACATCCTCTCTTGATGTACCCACTTCAACATCAATCTGTGCAATATTGTAGTGGGCCAAGACATAGTGATATGGCTCTTGCTCCCTTGAGGCATTTTGGAGGATCTGCATCTGGATATGATGAGCCTCTTTATATTCCGATCGTAACCGATGAAGATCTCCTAGAGTGTCCATGATATCCCGATCCAGCTCTCCTCCTGCCATCCCACAGAGACCAAGAAGATCCCTTGCCCTATTGGATAGTGAGATGCTGTGACTATAGCTACCAAGGAAGATGCAGCAGGTGGCTTCAGTATGGAGTGCATGTGCCTCCCGCAGGAAGTTCCCAGAGATTTTAGCTAGCCTCTGTGCCTCACATGCATAGACCTTTCCTGCAGAATAGTCGCCAGCTCGCCACTGAATCCATGCCAATCTTGTCAATAATTGTGATTGTCTTTCTGTGTTCCCATTTGACTTTGAGACTTCGAGCCCAGTTTGACAGAATTGTAGACCGATAGAGGTAGCAGCTCTAGGAGATTGACAATAGTTAGCTGCAGTCTCATAGAATCTACCTAGGAAGTGTTCAGTTGTTTTTTTCAAACCACTCAATATAGAACTCACATTTGAGATCCGGATCATCAAAGTGGGTGAAATGGTCTAAAGCTTGGGCGACTAACTTTTCGGCATTCAGGATATGATGGTACCTGTGTCCTGTAATATACTCCACGATGAAATAAACTTCTAGCCTGTGGTCATTTAACTGGGGTAGAACATTGGAAACCCGGGTCATTAAAGGTGTGCCTCCGAGTCCACTATGCCGATTGTAGAAAGCAAGATCACATGTGCTGTACATGGCAGTGATTAAATCTGGCTTCTGCAGGTTCAACTCATGTATGTTTAGGAGGATATTCTGGATGTTTCCCAAGTTTGACCTGATTCGTGCACCTACTCCAATAGCTGAACTGGTTCCAAAAGATGTTGTATAAACCTCCAGGAGTTTGTGAAAATGTTTGAGTATGGGTTGGATGAGATGGGGCATCGGAGGATGTGTTTTCGCCATATATTCCCTGATAGGGACCAGCACCTTAAGTCGTTTATTGTCATCTCTATATGCGAGAGAGGTTTGAAGCAAGGCTGCTCTGCATGTAAGGATATTGTCGATGGGAATCTGGCTTTGTGAAAGCTCTATGTCGGAAATACCATCTGGGAGAATCGAAAGAAGGCTCAAAAGATCTCGTGTTTGGGGCACAGAGGTCAACCGAGGGCTGTCAAGAGAGAGAGAGATTGACAAATCCAAATTGGACCCCTTATCATGCCCCTCAGAAAGCAGTGATGTCCGTTCTGCCTCCCAGCGGTTTAGAACACTGGACAAGCCTTCACAATCCACAAGATGGGCAATAAGATCAATTGCGAGGGGCATGTTCTCAGTAAAGAACAGGATTTTGTCAATTTCTTCACTGGAATAACCATCATCCACAATGGTAATAACTGTTTCACGGGCGGCTTTCTGGCTCAAAGGCTTCAATGGTGACAGAAATGGACGAGTCCACTGGACATTGGCTGGTCTCTCTGCCCCACGCATGGTGATCTACCACATTGTTAGCTTAGAATGACCACTGAGTAGTTTCTGTGCTCACGATCAAGGCAAGATTATCTACATCTGCAAGCAAGGCCAGGAACTTTTCGATTTCACCACGGGATTCAGTTGGCTCCCAAAGTGTTTCCAGATTATCCAAAACTAACAGGCAAGGTGGCCTGCTGGAAAAATAATGGACAACTGGGCCGGTGAGATCTTTCCCTGCTTTCAGTCCGACGTGTGCTCCAATAAGAGCAGCAAGTTGAACAGTTGTGGATGTGGAGTGACAAGCAACAAAAACACGGTTCTGCCCATATCTTCCAGATATATTGGGGTGGTGAAGAACAGCCCTCGCAAGACTCGTTTTTCCCATACCACCCCCACCCAGAATGGCTATCTTTGCTGTCGTCTGATGAAAGGCTCGGAGTATATCTGAAAGTTCAGATTCACGCCCATAAAATATTTTGGGTTCAGATGGCAACAATGAAAGTGAATTTGAGCTTTGAATATGTAAATCTGGGAATGATGAACTGGAGCAACGCACATACCTGTTGTTTGAGGCTGAAAGTACTTTGCTGATCTGGAAAATCGATTATTTATTTGGATCAGATCTAAGCGAGATTGTACACACAGTGGATGTTGTGTCAGAATATGTTTCATCTGAAAGGCATGAAATCAAATCCAAAATTTCCTGATGTTCCTTTTGGGCATATTGTTGCATCTGTATCACATCACTTGACGAAAAAACATTTTGAACCTGCATAATTGTGGTTTGCTGCACTGCCAACAGCCACATTGAACATACCTTGAACACTTCAAGGGCCTGCTCCAATCCCAGATGGCAGGCCTTTAGTAATGTGTTCATTTCACCCTGCCGGAAGAACTGCAAGATCTTGCTCTTTTTTTGGTGAGCTTCCATAAAGGTATGTATTTTGTGGAGGGTCCTGTCCAAGGGTTGTCGATTTTGTACCACAGTAGGAAGAATGTTCTTACTGTGTAAATTTTCCCAGATGGATCAATATGTTAGGTGATAATTCACCCTCAGTGTCGGAGCTTATATGAAGCTGGATAATTGCATAGAGGAGTTTGTGGATCTGGTCAAGCATCTGGGTACAATCATCTTTATTTTTCTTGACAGTCTATAAAGGTGGGGTGAGGACTCAGATATATTTACTGTGAAGGAATGACCTGTGCGGCAGTCAATAGAGACTGCATGGTGTTTGAAATAGGTTCTAAGAATGGTGCCTTGATTGTGCGAGAAACCACCCCAAAAGTGGTCACAGCAGTAGTCAGGGCCGTTAAACTGTTGTTGAAGCGAATTTCGGTAACCGTAGACTGAGGAGGCATCTTGGTAGCCTGGGATCAAATCTGCCTTCCGTCTTTATGTCGGCCTTGTGGGAGAGTGAATCTTGATTGGTAGGACATCTTTAGGCATAATCTCACTATACCCGCGTCTACTAATTCTTTAAATGGCCCGCTTACGGCTCGAGCTCCCTGGTTTCATCCCCGTCGAGCTTATCCCCTTCTTCTCAACTCTTTTAGTCCTCGACATCTTTGGCATAAGCCTTTTGAACAAATTGATAGGCATCCCTATACCTTAATAAAGCCTAATTAAGAGTCTCAAAGTAAGAACCCTTAATAAAGCTTAATTAAGAGGCCTTACTTTGAGACTCTTAATTAAGCTTTATTAAGGGTTAAGGCCTTCGCCAAAGATTTCGCCTTAATAAGCCCTTAAGATGGAACACTGGATGACTTGCGTGCACGTGGTTTCTCTGCCCCGTCGAACGATAGCGCGCGTCGACGGAGAAGAAAATTGCCAAGGCCTTGGGCCTTGGGCGAGAAGGAATTGGAGGTATTTGATAGAGTTGGATTGCACGACTGAAATGGGAATTTCCAAGTAAAAGCCGTCGGTTGAATGCCGTAGGATGAGATGGATATGTCCTGCGGCAACAACAACAACAACAACAACCACAACCACCACCATCCCCGGTGCGCTGTGCGTGTTCCGGCCGCGTCGAGCATCGGGCCCTTGACTGCTGTCGACAGTTCATCTGCCCAGTACCGTCCATAGCCCTGGACGAGGTTTCGGCACCGTACCAACACCAACAATGACAGACTCGACATTGCCCCATCCCCGTATCCCACCATTCAGACTGAGACAACGCGTTTCTGACTCCAGCATACCCTGGTTTAACCCCCGTGCCATTAAATTCCATGCCAGACACTTACGGCTGCCCCCGCTCACTTCGCGTGCCGCTTGCGCTCGTTACCAACTCGGCAGAAAATTGACAGCTGCACCACTATCCCCGAGACACGACATTTCTGCAGAAGAACATCTCCGCATTCGTCTAAACCTACTTCTAGACACCCTACTCGATACCGTCGTCGCCCTGCCGTCGTCCCTCACCAGCGTCATCCACACTCCCGACCGTGCATCCAGCTCCTGCTGTACTCCACCATCCTCAGCACCTTCCTGCAGCATTCCACCACACGCACCTCCCATTTTGAATCTGCCTCAGCATCGTTCGACACCTCGCAGTCTCCCGACGCACCCGCCTTCGAACCCGACGGATTTTTTTCTTTTAAATACCAGATATTAAGTGGATGCATTGGAGCTTGAGATGGTGAATTAACTGTACTCGGAGTGGACACACTGGTTGGAACAATTAATACATATCCGGGGATACTCATTGTACTACTTCTATGAATGGTCGCTGCACTTCGAGGATCTCTGTACTGTAAACGGGGAGGCCGAGATGGTCAAGCCACTACAGGCGAATGCAGTAACATATGAGACGAGCATAAGTAAACTAAGTTACTAGCAGAACCAAAAATCGTCTGTTTTGCATTTCATTTCTGAGACCTGGAACCTAAGTCGGTACCAGGAATTTGTGGGGTGAGGGGTGAATATGTAAGCAATCGATAGATGGTACTTGACGAGGACGGAACCGGACGAAACGAGGTGGACGCGTGACAGGCCTATTTCAGCACTCTGGATCACGGCGCTTGCTGTCCCTGTAATAGTGCCGCGACTCACGACTCCAACTCCTCAAGTCGACTTAATGAAGTTGCTCGACTTGGAGTCGCTCGAGTCAGCCTCTGTAGATAAGTAGCTAATTTGGGTTATAAGTACCATGCAACAGACCTTTACTGATCTCAAGAGAGAAAATAAACTTAAAAATATACAAGGTTGGATTTCTGAGCTCAGGGGATATGATTTTGGACATGTTTTAAAAGTAAGTTCTTGTCCGTTAGTCAATAGAAGAAATCCTACCTTTCAGAGTTTCTCAAATGGGGCTCTGATAGGTTTTAACAAAGACCGATATCTTACCAGGCTACCACCCGGAGGTAGACCCGACCTAAATTGACCCCCTCTCCATCGTCAGTAGCCCGGGAATAGAGATCTGAAATATCGCGACTCCATCGACTCGAGTCGACTTGGGTCGACTTCGAGTGACTTGTATATGACCAAGCCGAGTCGAGTCGAAGCGAACACTCGATCTCCTGGGTCATGACTTGACTTTTGGAGTCGTGGCAACACTACCCTGTAATCGTTTGGTGGATGTTGGGCGACTTTGCCATCTTTCTATTTTGATCTGCCGGCTGTAATTCGATGATTCTACGCATAATAATCAATTCTGGATCTTCAATACACGTCTCCTACCAAGCTCCTACCGCGTCTGTGATTCTGTATCCGTTTCTCGCTGGGACCCTCCATATTGCCCAAACCCTCAAGATTTGGTGCCCAAGTGACGGTCAATATTCCAGCAAGTCTCCTCTGCTTGACCCGTCTTTTAGTTGATTCCGTCAACTCAACTTCTGAGTTACTTAATCATGCCAGATTTATCGATCCAATTTTATCCTCGTAAGTCCCTTCTCGGCGCAGTAATATTAATCTAATCGAATCCATCAATTCTTGGGTTCCTGATATCGCTCGTATCTGCATTGTCATAGCTTCATGACGGAAGCTCGGTAATTGAATGACACAGTCTCGTTCCTGTTCGTACCCGAACATCCAAGCGGTGCGACGTCTTGGTATAAAATTTCTCCACCACTCTTCCGAACTCTTGACTATCACCCCTCAAGACCAGGAAGGGACCAAGATTGATCCACGAAGGCTTTAGTCCTCTAGCTGCGTGGGTGGGTAAGTGTTGAGGTCCGGCTGAGCCTGCGATTAGGTATGAGGGCGAGCAATAGGCGAGCAAAATGCCAATGGACGAATCAATTCGTGTCGAAGTCGCCGATTCCCGGATGAATTTGAGTCAGGTCTGGCTGGTCTTTGTTTAAATTCGGAGAAGCAAAGAAGAAGTGAAAGAAGTGAAAAAAACAGCGCGGCGATTAGATAATGAAGGGGACTTGAATTATAACCGAACGGTGGAGATGACGATTGTACGCATTCACTCGAGAAGCAGGCACCAAATGACATGGGATTATAGATGCGCCTTGCGTTCTTCAAGGCATTTACTGTAATGCAGTGTGAGATCAACTGTCAGTAAAAGAGACAAAAATTCTCTGACAGACTCAGCGCCCTCGGTGGGGATCGAACCCGCGGCTCTCCGATAGGATGATAATGTGGTTTACTATCTGTGCGGAGCGATTTATACCAGCTGATCCACGAGGGCGTGATGGATAGCGGATCGTGAGACAACTACAGTCTGCAGTACCACGCTCTGATCCAATGTGGAAAGCGATACCCATACTCGGAAAAAAACGCGACTTACTGAACCCTTGCAACTTGACTGTAGGCCAAGCTAACCAAGTCGCGCGCCATGGATGTGCGCGTCAAAATCACAACGCGTGACCGCGTTTGATTGACGTGGCCCGCTGGCACACATGCGCAAACAAGCGTCTCTTGTCTTTTTCGAAGGCTCATTCGGATTGACGACGAGTCCGGTGATGCAACCCCTTTGCTGGATCCCCTAACTCACTGCAGCAGCGTCGCGCCCGCACCATAACATCCCGACTCGATTCAATGTCACAATGTGCACACAAACGATGACAAGCACGACTCGCGTACGCCCTCCCGCTTTACTGATCCTGCCTCGACGCCATTGCGCCCATCGGCCGGCAGCCTCGTGCGCCTTCCGCTAGATCCTGTCCATAGCCTTGACTTCCGCGACAGGGAAACACCAATTTCGACGGACGTGCAGTAGGTCCAGTCATTCTGCCCACTGGATCCTGTGTGCGCTGCTCCTGGCCGTGGCCTCTCGAGTGGCAAGATCGCACAGAATCGGACAATATTGCGCAGCGGGAGGAGCTCCACGCTTTACGCTTTACCTGGCGCTGCACAGCGAGGGGACGTACGTCCGGCCTGGCGAAGCCCTTGCGTCTCGAGATCGAGGCGTACGCAGGGCGTCATTCACTCCGACTCCTTGTCCATTTCGAATGGATTGGGTGCCACTGGGCGCTGCGCGGGCGTGCTGCGGTTTGCGGTGCCGAGCGTGCGAGTCAGGTCGGACGTGTCGAGGGGTCATCGGGAGGGGTCATCGGGAGTAGAGCAGGTTCCGCGTGGGGATGGCGTATTCGGCCGGGTGTGCAGCGTCCTCCCCGCGCTGAATGACGATCGGTGCGGAGGAGGGTGCCCTCTGCCGGTGGTCGAGCACGAACGAGTGGGAAATTGTATTCTCGCCGATTTGGCTGGGTGTTAGACTCGTGCGGCGGAGGTGCGCCGCCAGAGCTACATCGATCCCCTGCGCTCCGCGAACGAAAGTGCGTTGGAAAAGCGGGTGGAGGGGGTGGAAGGGGAGTGGGTGTGGTCAGGCGTCCAGGTTCCAGCTTCAGCCTCATGGGTTTGTGAGTGAGATGGCGCTGCGGTGCATGTGGGTGCTATACGCGACGCGAGGCGCAGTCGTTGAGAAGGAGGGGAAGGAGACGGTTGCTGATACCGACCACCTGGCGCCACGCATCGACGAGCCGCAAGTGTATCTCAGGCCCACGGGTGGAGTTGGCTGCTAGAGTCGCATCGCAGCCGAGGAGGGAGGTGGACCACGTGTGGAGGGGGGACGCCGGTGGCGGAGGCGCAGAGAGGAGTGACGCGGGAAGAGGTGCGGGCAGCGGCATCTGGACAGAGGGTGCGCACGCCTCGTGAGTGCGGCGGTACTTGCGCTGTCGAGCGTTGACTGGCGTCGCCGCGAGTCGCGTAGACGAAGTCTTGACAATGAAATGACATTCGCCGAGTGTGATGAGGTGATTCGTCCTTGGAAGAAGCTGGATGCCTCGGCGTCGACAAGGACGAGGACGAGGACGAGGACCAGCGTCGGTCTAGGATCAGGAGCAGCAGAAGAAGAACAAGATCTCAAGTGCAGTAAATACCCCATGGCTCAGCGCGCACGACTCTCATTCCCGTCGCGGTCTGTGCATTCCTTCCTCTTGTGCGGATCGTACACTTTTGGCGTTCTTTGGGTGTATATGGTACTAGGCCGGGGGAGACGCGGCGCCCAACGTGTGCGGATACCGACTACCGTGTGGGATAGACCTTCACGAGACCCGCGTTTATGCTCCTTGTCCCTTACGGCTCGTGCTGCGTCTTCGATCGAGCTTCCCTCCGGCATCGCATCGGCACTTGAGCCCGCTAGTCCTCGAGACCATTACACTGCGCTCCGTTTACTAACTTATTCGCTACTCTATCTTCTTAGACATCTGTCCGGACTCCAGACTCCATCCCGATAACTTGAAATATAATTTCTTCCATTTATCGCGCCCATCCGCAGACAGATCATGGCCCTGCACGATGCATCACTGTCCTCTTGTTCTGTTTCTGGCTGGACCCGTTCCATCTCCGTCCTCAAGATTTTTAGTCGTCCTCGAAACAACGCATCGCCATTTCCTTTTTCTAACCAGAGTTCAATTTCCGTCACCAATTTTCTCAATTATCGACTTGGTTCGAGTCTCGAGTTTCGATATCATCTTTAACCTCCGATCGACGGCTGTTCAACAGGACCTGATATCCCACGACAAAGAGGCAGGCCCGCTCATGATCATAATTGCGTGGGCCGCGACACTTTCTCATCTCCGCCATTCAGCGTCGTGGAATTAGGAATATATACTTGAAATATGGCCAGCAAGTTTAAACTGCATCCATCACTACCGACACCTCCGTGACTTGCGATTCGAGCGCAGACGCCTGTCCAAAAGCTTCACCCTAGCCTTTCGAATTATTCCATCTCCCTCCCCGCTCTCCATTTTGTTCAAAAAATGACTTCTGAACGGTGATAAGGTTGTTTCTTCCATTTCATTGACATGTGCACTGCCGACGTCCAATTTCGAACCATTCTGCCTAACGAGTATAGGCAATCATCCAGATTCCACCCAGAGTACGTTGCAAGTATACGCCGATACACCATGTCTAATTCCTCATCCTTCAATTGGACGCGAACCTTGGAATCACTCATCAAAGCGCAGAATTTGCGCCAAGTCCTGGGCGTGAGTGGTATCTTCCAAGAGTGAAGCGTCAAATTTTCTATATCCAATAAGCCAACTCAAGTTTCTGATGTCACGTTATGTCACGGTTCCATTGTACCTTGAAATAAGATGGGGATCTCCGTGCTTGAGTTGCGTAGTTCCCATTCTGCCACATTTAGAGCTTCTTTGCGACAGGCACGGCAGATACCAACGGTCAGCTCGATTCTGGTCTCTACCCTTTCTCATGCTACCCAAGTTACGAATTCTAAGCTTGAATGGCATCTTCCCCGGGGTGTGTTTGGTCTTGGATCTCAATCATCATGTAGTAGTGCATTGAAACGTTGATCGCTCGAATGAACTGGGGTGCTGCGACGAATTCGCCATCGTAACAAGAAAAATGATATTTGGAAGGAGAGGTGCCAGTGCCACTAGAGAAACGACCCCTAACGATACTGTTCGACTACACGATCCACATAGACTAGGAAATCGAATAGACCATGAATTACGATTCCTGCGCTGCAAGAAGCCAAAGTTAGTGCCAGGATGAAATACACAAACGGATAACACACCTAGTCAAGCACACTGACTGGTGGGAGTCGCCGGCAACACATACCCTGCGATCTCGATATCGGTGTATCCCTGATTGGCAATGAAGGCCTCTCTCTCCGCTTCGGAGATAGTATAAAAATTGTCCTTCTTCGTCTCGTGGTATAAGCGGTAGAAAGGGACGCTTCCGCAGACTTGGGTTGGATAAATGTAAGTGAATGGATCCGTAGGGACGGAAACGTATCCATTATTCAACGCGTTGTCTCGCTCCGTGGTCGAAATCGTGTAGAAATTATCCGTTGCGGCGTTGCTGTGGAGACGATAAAACGGGACTGTGGACTCTTCTTGCGTGACAAACACGAAGGCAGCGACCTCCTGCAAGGGCCACCCAGCCGCGTTACTATTGACGAGATTTGCACTTGTGGTGTAGTAATGGTCGACTTCGGCTGAGTTATAGCCTCTATAAAAAGGCAGGGAATTTGCGGGATCTCCGCAGGTTTGAGAGGTGCGCCTCTGAGTGTGCAGGATAAGTCCAGGTCCACGATTCCAAACAATTAAACATACCTCCGCCGAACCAGACTCGGAGATGTTCAGAGCGCCATGTGAACCGATCGCGAAGGAGAGAAATATCGCAGAGAGGATATACTTCATCGTCGAGGTGAGGGATGCCACTCAAAGTTTTACTCGTCACTTATATAGCAGAGCAAGGGCCTAGACTTCAGAACAGGGCTGAACGAAGCATTCCAGGTGCCGACCTAAGGATGCATGTGGCAAGAAGTCACAGTCGAAGGTCCCTGCGTTCGCAACGGAGGTTATCCAACTTGACTTTGAATTGTGAATGCCAATACCGACCTTGAAGCTCCGCTTATTCACATGGAGGTAGCCAACCGGCATCGGAGAATCCATTGGCTGATGTCAAGCGGAGTTTAAACAGCTTCAGACGGACGGACATACGTAATAAATGTGCATTGAATAATGATGAACTGTAATATTTCTTTCAATTCGTCGCGGACCCGCCATTTTTCGCGTGTTCAAAAGGCTGAGAAGATCAAAACAATTATTGCCAGGTTTTGTAAAAAAAAATGGTGGCTGGCGGATTGAACGAAATACTACAGCAATGTTAAAACCGGACGTACTGGATGAGCTTAGGCCGGTCATTCCATATGCGCGGAAAAGAACCCGAAGGCGTCGACTCTGGAGTGGCCGATCTTCGAATTTGACTTCCGAGAACATCGCTGCCTGAGGACGAACTACAGGCGCCGCGAAGTGTTAGCGGGCAGGTTCAATGAACGAGAGGTCGTTACACCATTGTAATTAATTGATCAGCGTCGCCGAGCCACACGTGTCGCATGCGTCACAAAGATCCTCTCTGCTCATTCCGCCGTAGATTGATGGGTTGAGATATGTGTACCAGAAGATCTGACGGCTCCCTCTTCGACCAATCCATTCAGTTCTTCGATATTGATGAATGACCGGGGCTATCGCTCTCCGAGAACAGCGATAGGCCACTGAGTAGCATTGGAATTCGAACCATCGAAGGCAATAAGTGTCTTTTCATCACGCTGAATGACAAAATGGCAGAGTCGGGCCTGGAAGGTGGGTATGTCCAATATAAAAATATGTTATCCGGAGACGTTTCACAGGTACAGGAATCCAATTTGCACGAAATATTGATCCCGCTGGGTATTGCCGATAGCTTGATGCTACATCATAACCAATATGTACAATATTTACCAGTTATGAACTTTGTAATCCAGATCTCAAGATGTCAACCACCCTTGAAAGTTGTCATCCAGGCCGAGGACATCGGTTGTAAGTTGTTTTCAAAAACCCTGTAAACACGAGGTAATTTTTATACAGTATATTGCCCATACCATTGCTCCGCACTCAGCGGCGACCGCATGTGGGCTAACACCGGTTCAACCCAACTACATATGTGATTGGCATGCAGAGTCACATTCAACTTGTCTCTAATACCTTAAACAATCTGATCGCTTTTCCAGGTCTGTGGAAGCGTCCCCCTCAACCGCGCCCATTTCGTTGCTGCAAATACGGACTACATATATACGGTTTCCGCTGCGGATAGGGACAATGCAGTCGAGAACCAAGGATTCGTCGACGAGGGAATCGCTGGATATGTGTTTGAACTTGCTTCAGGTACTGTAAGCAGCACCCAACTGTAACTCGTGCTGATGTTGTATGGTTTAAGAATAACTATTGACTGAGAACTTTGGAATACTCTCATGCCGGAATCGTCGATGCTGTTGTTACGAGTCATAATAGGGTCATTCACAATTGCCCTTTTTCGCGCCCTTTTTACTCCCTTTTTACCCCCTTTTCTGCCCCCTTTTTTTGCCCTTTTTCAATAATGTAACTGAGTGAGCTATAAAATCCCGAAAAATTCACCCCAGTCTTTTGTTGATCATCTGAGGTGGTATACAACCTTTGAGGAACAATAGGAGTACCCAAACTGCATGAAATAGAGAAAAGGAGTTGAAAAGGACACCAAAAACGGCGGAAAAAGGGAGCCGCGGCGGGGGGTTTCACAGTTCACTTTTTCCTGCCCTTTTCGCTCCCTTTTTCGATGGATTTCTTTCAGTTTTTCAGCTGGGAAGTTCGTTTTTCCCCTTTTTACATATCAGAATTGAAAAGGGGAAAAAAACCCCGGTGAAAAACGGCGGGAACCACAAAAAGCCCGAAAAAAAGGGGAGAAAAAGAGGAGGAAAAAGGGAACTGTGAAGACCCTAATGTGAATATTTTGGGTCTCCTCATTACCCATTCTCCGTGTACCATGATTCCTGCTAACGGTGGGCGGTATTCCTTTGGCCCCAATTGGTGGTCTATCCAGCGCCCAATACACTCCTCGGACAATTGTCATCAGCCCCTTAGTTCTTGACAGACAAAATTTCCACGCCGATTTTCTGCCGCCAGGCTATTAGACTCAGGCTCTAACCATTTTAAGTAGTTCTGGAACGAAGAAGTCCCGTCGAGGACAACCATGTGAGGGTAGAAATGGGTTGAATTGTCTGAAAGCGAAAAGCAGGAAGGCACTGTGAGTTATTTGTCTCAATCTGTTGAACTGAGCATTTTGGTTGTCACATTTTGGTTGTCACTGACTTTCCCGAGGCGTACGTGTGAATCGGCGAGTGATGAAACCCATCCCTCCTCGCTTGGGCGCTGGAATAGGCTGGGTTGAATCTACCAGTACGTGGCAACACCTATCAGTGAGTGGGTCTTTCATTCGGATTGCTTTATGACATTCATGCCTTGATCAGATACGACGATAGAACATTAGCAAAGGTGAAGACAGACCAGAGAAACTGCATCTGTGAATGGATTACATGATTGTAGTAAGGAGAGAAGTTGGGCAATGCTAGGATGGCGTTACCAGAACGAACCAGGGAATGTACAGTATTATGTTGCGCTGGCGAATCGGTCGGGATGACAACTCGCGAAATGAGTACCAGCGTTCTACATCCAGCCAAGGCATTGAAATACAGTCTAGATGCGCAAATTTGACGGCTCCGTGCAAGAAAATGGCTATGAGCGGCAAAGGAGCGTGCGAGTTCAGAGATTGAATCATAACGTGGAGAGGATCGATGTAGGACCGTGGTCCATTACGCATCTATTGCGGCTCGGCGCGAAGATCCCTGGGTTTTCCGGAAGGAAATCAGTTCGTTCGTACCAGATCGCCAGAGCTGCGCCTTGGCCTCTCTATCTTTTTTTCGCGAATCTGAACACAGTTTAATCCACGTTTCTCGCACTTGCCGTTGTATTGCGGATTCAGGAGTTTTATGTACTCTACAGATGGATCCATTCTTCGCAGTACTATTCTTTCAATAGTGGCGTTCAAAGTTACTCCTAGATAGTCCCCACTTGCGCTCCTGGTTGTCTTCCTGTTTGCAACCAGGAGAGAAGAAGGAACACAAGTAGGGTTGAATCAGCAGCTACATGTGCTCCTGTTTGACAAAATCAGCCCTTTTTGGCTTCCTTTTTGCGCTCCTGGTTGACTTTTGGCTGTGTTTTAGACCAGGAACATTCTCCTGCTTGCTTCCTGGTCCGAAAATCTCAACCCCCGGGTTTCAAATATGTCCCTTTTTGCCTCCTACTTGTTTTCCTAGTCTCTTCCTTTTCGGCAGATTTTGGCAGTGATTCCTGCCAAAATTTGCAAAAAAGGGAGCAAACAGGAAGTCAACCAGGAAGACAAAAAGTGGGAACTTTGAACACCACTAATGCCAGTTCTAACCTGCACTGCCCCAGTTGCCCTTGATTCCCTGGGGCCTGGACTCCCTCACCGGTAGAGAGCTGTGGAAGGGACACGATGAGGTCGATGCACGAGGACCAGAAACTCACCGATTTAATCCAAACGAGCCCGGATACTCGCGAGTTCTGACCCGCAAACAACGAGGGCAGACAAGAAACGACCGTGATGCACGAGGACCAGAAACTCACCGATTTAATCCAAACGAGCCCGGATACTCGCGAGTTCTGACCCGCAAACAACGAGGGCAGACAAGAAACGACCGTGATGGCAAAAAGGTCCAGATCATCGGTCCGTGATCCGTCATGCGCCTCGTCTGCGCTCACCAGCACGACATTGGCAAGTGCCGCTGCGCTTGCCGATGCTCTCCATTCGGGTGCGCTTTGTGCTGACACAATGGCTCGATGGCTCGAGGCGCGCATCCGTATGCTCGTTCCGTCCCCGTAAATCCAGCAGCGTGCTGCAGGCATTACATGTGCGTGACAGACATACCCGCATCGTACGGCTCGCACTTGGCTCGCACTCTCCACGACGCGCCTACTTGACTCCGGCGCTTCGAGCCGCTTGCTGCCTGCCAACCGCCCCTGTTGTGCCCGACGATGATGCCAATCTACCGCGTATCCGCAATCATGGCGTCGACCCCTCCGTTCCGCAGCCCTGAGCCTACCAATCTCTGAGTCCATACGTACGCGGCTCGTACCCCGCTAGTCCAGTCGAAATTTGCCCCACCCTGGACGCATCGAGCGCGCGCAGGAACGCGGGAGGGATATCAAGTCGCCGCGGAAGGATGATGTGACCCGTCGGCCGTCTCGAATACTATCACTGCCACTGCCACGGCCAGTAGTTCAGGCCGGCATGCGTCCTCTGCAGCATTCCGGGTATACGCCCCCTTTTCCGATGATAGCCCCTCGAATTACTGACGCCACAGCGCCACGATACACCTACCCTAGAAGCATCTCCAGTATACATCCCCACCCACCTAAGACCGCGCGCTGCAGGGGACACGCGGACGCACACCACCGCCTCTACGTGCCGACACCGCCTTCTTGCTTTTCTGGGCACCCCCAAAGCACGGAGTTCCTGGGTATTAGACCAAGACTTTCAGTCCCCGTGAGGCCTCGGCGCAGCGTCCCATAGTCATCCGCGACTCGGATCCGATTCGATGTGGGCACAAACTTTCTCTCAGTTCAGTCGCGGAGACAGAGTCTTGATATTTGCCGAGTGTGATGACTGAATAAGACTGCACTGGGTAGCTCGAACTGCGACGACGCTCTCCCCATTACTTCTTATGCTCGGCATGCACGGATCTCATTCCTGTCGGGGACTCGGTGCGCTGCTGCCTGTGCATTTCTTTTCTATTTTATGGATCGTCTGGTTTTGGCGCTCTTCGGCATCTGCCATCCGGCTTTCGCTGGCTGCCCGTGTGTGGGTACCGAGCAACCTTTCCTCGCGATTTCTTACAGCTCATGCGACTGAGTCTGCGGCAGCGGCTTGACTCGGACCTGTTTTATCCTTCCGTCATCGGCATCCGAGCTCGCTGGTCGGCGGGGCAATCACACTGGGCTCTGGATTCAGTCTTTCTTCTGTCCACTCGATTCACACTCAATATGATATCCTTCCACCTCTTTATCGCGCCCATCCGCAGACATCGAGCTCAATCGATCATGACCCCCCACAAAAAGCATCCCAGCGTCTCTATTTCTGGGTTGTCGGCCGCAGATGGCAGATGATTGGAGTGCATTGGAACTTCGAGTCTGGGCGCTTGCATGGGCTTGTGTTTCATGAGTGTGATTCTTTGCTCTGATCCAGACCGCACGTCCTCAAATTAAGTCGTCCTCGAAGATCATCATAATTGCTGAGCAAAGTTGAATTCCTGCGACAGTGGCTCGCAATCCGCTTCTGATCACCAATATTGCCTGACCTCAATCAGATTCTCGCAACGATAGGTATCATTTTTAAACCTCCACACCGACTGACACTGGTTCCATTGATATCACCAATACAAATGAGGCGAGTTCACTTACAATTGCCTAGCATCGTTATGTTCTCATCGCCGCTATTCACTGTCGTGAAACTGGAAAAAACCGCCAACACTTCAACCAAACTCATTGTAAGAACAGACCCCGCCGTGAGTTTTTCCGCCTCGTCCAAGACAATGAGGCGTCAAAACCGAACGTTACTCGGCCCTGTTTAGCCCCAGGTTTGAATGTCATCTGCCAAATACATCATCGGTTTCCGTGTTTCACCGATGCACGTACGATAATGATCTCTGAGATGGATCATCGATTATGTTTTGGTCAGACTCTTCGTCCCGGTACAAGCCGCATTTTTGAAGATAGACCAAAATCATGTATCCAAGTCGTTCGTTCTCCCTTCTGTTCTGTACGACCGCTCCCGCGTTTCGTAAAATTATGCGTGCGTCTGTCATCTCCGCTCGATCTCCCTCCGCTCAATATCAATCATTGCCCACGTCAAGTAGTCCCTCGAACCGCCTCATCAGTTCCGGCGCGTTTCTCGAATGTAACTGATACTTCAAATGCCTTGTTGTGAGAAGTCTCTTTCTATTCGTTTGTAAAAAAGATTGAATGGGTTCCCAGATGTGCATTTCAACATAAGCCTCTAATTTGACGAAAAGCATGGCGGATCGCAAAGCCTGCCCCAGCGATCGTTTGTTGGGATTCCCGCACTATTTACCCCCAATGCTGTGTTCATACGTCTCTTTCATCGGATGCCAGCAAAGGTTCGATATCAGGATGATCGGGCAATCACGGCGTTCCGGTAACATCGTGCTATCCCGCAGGAGTCAGCCACAGATCACAAAAAGATTCTGCAATGTGCTTTCCACTAGCAGTGCGTGGGCACAATCTTTATTTAGCTGCGCAAGGTATCTCTGATATTCAGTACACATGATGAGGGTAACTCAGTTCTTCCGTTCTCTCTTGGTTCTCTTCATCCCCTGGCCCATCCCGGAAACCGCTGTGGAGCGAAATTCACTGTGAAATGCTCGCCAAGGTCGAGCTCTGGTCAGAATTAGGCCAGATTTCAAATCAGAACCGATTTACGATGTCTTTTTCCAGGGCCACCATCTTCGCCCTCGCAGTCCCGCTTGCATCTGCCCTTCAAATTGAGACGGTGTCTGGAAACGCCATTTCTCATGGGCTCTTGACTGTCACCTGGACGACTGCGGGCCCCCCTTCTGATCCGTATGTTCTCAAATTTCGCATAAAAGACCTTCCGTGATTTAAAGAAATTGTCCACACAAGCGCCACATTCGCCATTAAGCTCTTCAACCAGGCGATTAACGCCTCCTTCGGTACTCTGGCCACTGCTGTCGGAGCGTCGGGCTTGACGAAAACCGTTTCTCTGCCTTCTTCCCCGGAATTGCGTGTGCCGTAAGGGCCCTCCTTTCCGCATAGGTTCATTTACTTATGAGTCTTAGGTCTGGCTGGTTCATTCAATTCGTCTCTGCGGACGGCGGCTCAGATGTATTCTCTGCCAGTCAGACTTTCTCCGTCAACCCCACTTTTGATGGAACCCAGTCGGTGTCCGTCCACGGTAGCACTGTCTCTTCCACGCGGACGTCGAGTTTTTCAGGAGTGTGAGTTGTTCTACTGATTTTCACGCTGCTTTCATTATCCCAGAGTGATAGTCCAACGTCACTGGCATCCACTGCGTCACAGACGTCGTCTGGAATATCATCCTCTTCTATGGTATCCTCGAGTACTGCACCCCCTTCCGGCTTTTCCAAGAAAAAGAATCTTTCAGGTCCCATCGCCGGCGCTGTTGTCGGTGGCCTAATAGTGGTGCTTGCGGCGGGTGGATTCGTCCTTTTCCGGGCCCGTCGCCGCACTCAAAGAACCAGCCTTCTCCCCCTGGCAAATCCTTTCATGCTGGGCACATGGACGCCTGCGCATCGGTTCAATATCCTCCCTGGTGACACAAATCCAGCTCCACCGACCAAGGCGGTCGCCCACGAAATCCCTCCAGCACGGGAGAAAGCACGCCATGCGGTGCAGATTCAGGAACAAATTCGAGAGCTCACCGAGCGGGCCGAGGCACAGGGACTGGCGCAGTCGACACTGCCACCCGATACTGGACAGCCCTATGACACCAATGCTCAACTACTGGAAGAGATTCGGATGTTGAAATCCCAGATGAGTGCGATGCAGCGGCAGCAGCAGGTTATACAAGCAGTTATGGATCAGGGACTTCCCGAGTACACATCCAGCCCAAACTAGTACATGTAATTCGGGGTAGATCTCGGTGAGTAATCACTGGACAATGGTCACGATGGCGTGAGGTGAAGGACATTTTACAACTTTTTGGGCGAAAGGTTCTCGAGCTGCATGATGCAAGAAATAAATAAATAGCTCAGCGGAGTAGTAAGACACATCTTGCGCAAGGTTTCGAGGTGCATCAAGTCTGGGTGCGGCGGCAACTGAGGTGCCACTAGGCTGCTCCACGCTAGCCGCATGATTTTCAGCAACGCGGTGGACGGAGTCTGGGCGGCTTCCCGATCCATATATTGGCGTTGACCGCGGACGAGGCGGAAGATTGCGCTGAGGTGGAGTTGGGTACGATTCGAAAAGTGCAAAGTGGGAGTTGGTAAGCTCGATACGCTGTTGGTGGGCAAGTGCCTCTTAGCGCTCAAGCCGTGCCTCAAGGTAGTCAACATAATTGCTCCGGTTGGTGTCAGTGGTCCCGAGACAGCTTCTACGGAACTGCGATAAAAGGTGTTGCTATTTGCCAGGAAGAATAAATTCAGTAGGTAGGAGGGGAACTGAGATGGCTAATAGGGAGCCCTAGTGACAATCTTTCCATACGAAATTACTTTGATGCAACTCCGATGTGGAAAGTGCTGCCCATACTCTAATCAGAAAAAACGCGAAGACTTTCGACTTGGCCGCAGGCCAAGCTAACCAACTCGCGCGCCATGGAGGGGTGTATGTGCCAAATCAAACAGCACGTGACCGCGTTTGCGCTGGCATAGTGATCACCACGGGTCGCCCGCGGGTAAGCCGACGCCGACCCGCACCCGCACCCGCACCCGCCGTTGAACCCGACCCATGGCGCGGGTCCGTCAATTTACCCGTGAGCGTACAGATACCCGCAACCCGCCAGACCCTCCCAGCCAGTCATGGGTAGCAGATGCAAAAAATCGCTTTTTGAACCTTTGAAGCCATTAGGCAACCACAAAAGAAAACATTATTCCTGATGAGTTTAAACTGGTCAAAACCTCTGCGACCTTCCGAATGGCTCTGGAAGGTAAGTCTTGGTAAAAAGCTGAACAATTGTTACGCAACAGGCATGTCCGTGGTTCGAGACCATAACCTCAAGGCACCAAAGATGAGGTTGCGGGTCACCGACGGGTTGCGCGGGTTGCCGCAGGTGCTCAAAACTCGACCCGTACCCGCACCCGTGCCTACCCGTACCCGCAACCCGCCACGGGCGACCCCACCCGTGGTGATCACTACGCTGGCATCCATTATCAGCTTGATTCGAGTCCTCGATATGTATCATTTTTAAACCTCCCGAGTGTGGCGATTTGGGTCTGTTTCAACATTCAACACTGTTCGCTGAACCTGACTGGTTGTTGAGGCATCTCGCCCAGATACCTACATCACTTGTGCTTTAGGGCCAGTGCTGTGCCAGGCAGTACGAGTTCGTTTCGCCGCTGCGCGGGGCTTTTTTTCAAAAGGAACTGGTATAATATTCTGCCACAAATTTACCCAACACTAGTTAACATGGGGCGGGCTCACCCTCGCCCGAGCTTGCTCGGCTCGAGTTCGCCCCTGGTATAGGCGGTGCCGAGTGCCGACAAGCCATTTCTGGCAATCACCGAAACAGTGGTACTCCGTCATTTGGTAGCGATTTGAACACAGTACCGCGTTCACCGCAGGATGATTAATTGGGGTCTGGCAGTGATTTTAAGGACTGCATTTACAGAAGGTAGACCTGGAACAAAAAACGGCAACTGGTTCCAATATCGACAACCATTTACATACATATTATCGCCCCCAATCGCCGGAATTAATTCTATGGCTAAATCTTATTATATGGCATCCCTGGTACCGCTAAACTGTACCTGTTGACTGACTGGTTTCCTGGATAGCTATACCTGGATTGAGGCATCAGGCTAAACAGTCAGTTGAGCTATCGTTGAGCTCAAGAATAGGTACTCCAACTTCAAACAGCAGAACACACATCTTATATAAATTAGCGAAGCACGGGCTCAGCCTCGCCCGACTTCGGTCGGCTTGAGCTCGCCCGGACCTGGATCAGGATTATTTAATTACGGTGGGTTATTCAAAATGCATTTATGTGGTGAGCTTACATCAGCTAAAAAGAAAGGAAGATCTGGTGAGACTCATTTGTTTTAAGGCCCATAGTTGTGATGGCATCCTGAGTAACACTCATGATATTGTCCTTGTATTATCCGGGGGCACCCAGTTCAGCACATGGTACATGCTGACTTTTGTGGTTGTCGAAGGACATTCGCTCTGCAGCAACTGTCCCTCGGTGACATATAAAATAATTACAGCAACTGTGCAAGCTTTTACAAGTCCGACAGCCATATAGATTTGATCTTTGCTCCGCAATACTGATAGCCAGCGATTCACTGTGAGTAACCTACCGGTGCATGCCTGAATAGGCCAAAATATAATATGGCTCCCGTATGAATTTGAATGCTACACACCTATTTATATCTTTTGTCAAGTAGGCACCAATTTTTTGTTGTCCTCTGCGTGAAAGTTGAAACCAGGCTGCCACTTCGCTCTGGCAATTCCAAGATGAGAAATTGCAGATTAATTTGAGTACACGCTAAGATGATACAGCGAGGTGATGAAGAAGGATGAAGGCAGGAAAGAGAGTCAGACGGAAGACTAGCCGTCCAGACACCATCATCATTGTGGCCTAGAAATCCCGAAAAAAGGCATTTGCAAAATTTCAGGCAGACAGGATTGTAGGCGAGAAAGGGGATTGAATGAACCTGGTCGTGTCCGGCCTCTGATTTGAAGAAAACATTTGGGATTGACCACTGTTGCGGCCAGAGAGAGTTTCGTCTGAATCAAAACAGATAATGGAGGAATCAAGCATGGACATAAAACTAGCGGGATTATTACACGCGAGGTGCTGAGAGCTCGAAGGGGCGGTGAAATAGCCAGAAACATGTATGGCGGGAAAGGATCAACACAGGCAGGTTTGACGAGCTCAAGATTTTAAAATCAGTGGAATATGTGACATGCCAATGAGATCCAACGAGCAGTTTCGACTGGAATAGGGAGATATATAAGTTTTACTGTAGATCATGTCGGTGATGTCGTCTGGTGTGAAGCCATAAAAGAAAACCAGAGGAACACCAACATCGGGGTACTTGAGCCGTTCATCTCTGCAATTGAGTCTCTGATCGATGCTGACTTCATTAGTTTTCTCAGCGGTAACATTGTGTCGGTTTCTGATTCGCAGTGTCCGACCAGTAGGGTCTTTGGCTGGCGGAGGTTTCATCCAGCTGTCGAAGTCAAAAGAGTCCGGAATAGGGGCTGGGATCCCAGCATTAGGTAGTGTAGTCATGACAAAAACTTTGGGTAAAGGAAAGCACTTCCAGCGAGATGCTGAGAGTGCGCGCGACAGCAGACGAAGAGTTGACGCGGCGCACGGACCTCGGACGTAAACTATTCTGCGATCACAAGTCCGGCACAGCCCAGCCGAACTAGTTTACTCGAGGTCTCAGAACCTCGTTGTGATCTTTCCTTATCTTACGCTTACCCTAGCCGTTCGCAAGCTCACGTATGTCCAGCTAGCAAACATGTAGTTAGTTGCCTTGAAAATTGAACGAGCCATAGAATCACCCCTCTGATTTACATTACTCTCGAAGATACACCAGTACTTCTGCTTATAGGGGCTGCCGTACTCGCAACCTCACGATCTGAACGCCTTTACACACAGTTCGAACGCGCTCTCCGCAACCTGAAGACTTTCGGGCATCTCGGGGATCAGGTTGAGGGGTGGTTGGCAGCACAATCCCGAGCTATTCCATGTATTCCGATTCCAAACCAAACTCCAAACACTAAATCTAATCCCCAATTTGAACCTGCTCGTAGTTGGAGGCCCAGCGAACGCCACTCTGATGGACTCTGAACCGGAGGTACAGTCCCAAACTAGGGAAGCGCTACACTAGGAATACCCTCAATGTCGTTGACGTGTTATGCTTCTACGTTATTTGGTCGAATTTGGCCTGCGAGAAAGGTTGGCCTTGTTCTCAATTTTGACCTTGTCATTCATATGAGGGTTTGGTCCAGCTATGAACCGAATTGCCTTGGTCGTTGCGCTTCCTACGTGAGCAAATGGCCAGTCCCAAGCATAAGCGGGAATATTTCCCTCTGTTCCCATGTGTGGAAGCGTTGATATCAGACTTTCTGAGGCGAGTTTTTGCCGGTCCGCATCAACGCAAATGTCTTGGTACTGATGTTGGCACAGGTGTTATGTCTGGACGTGTCTTGAAAAACTTACAAAAAAGAAAGGTGTTTCCCAGAGGGTTCGAAAATACAATCTCCACAGTGAATACAACTGAGATGAAAGCAGCAAATACCATTGAGCCAGGCAAGCTTTGCAAAATGGTCTTTCAATGTTGGTACCACCACTGGGGGTCTGCACGCGGGCTTGCACCACTGTTTACAACTCGATATAATCAAAATTTTCATCCCGCTGTGCGGGGCCCAACAAAAACCAAAGAGGGTATTCAAAGTACTTGAGGGGGCTGACCTTGGTGCACATAGCTGCATCGCAACTGTTGCAACACTGTAGACAGGCAAGGTGCTGAATGCTTTGAGAGCCCAGCCACTTGGTGCACATGGTGTCGCAAGTGTTGCGACACTAAACAGACAATGTGTTTACATAAGGGAAACCGACTCACCGCCCCACCGCACCCAACGCCGGCCCCAGTCTGCAGAATCGGCCCCACCATCGCCTCCACGGGCGCGACCGCCTCCGCGGGCGGCAGCGCCTGGATGACGCTCGCGATGCTCTGCAGCACCTTGCCCTTCTCCGAGTCCTGCGGGGCGTCAATCAGTGTCGATGAGGATGAGTCATGCTCGGAATACGCACCGGCACGCCGCCCAGCCCCGCATGCACCTCCGCAAAGGCGTCGATCCTGCTTGCGAGTGCGCGTCGGTTCGCGTCGCATAGACTGCGTAGTGCGAGGGCGGCCTGCAAGAACCAAGGAACGGTCGTTAGTAGGTTTACGAGAAGCAGAGATGCGAGAGAAAGTGAAGAAGCTGATCCAAGCCCGCCAGTGCAAAGGCGAAATCCGTTCGTAATCCCGAGTTCACCGGCCAAACCGCTCCACCACATCCCTGTCCCAAAGAGGAAATGTGCGTCCCGCCGCCCTCAATACGCGCAGAAACCATGCATTGCCCCAATACCAATACAGATCCTCGGCAAAGCGGGATATCTGGGGACATCATGTCTCTCCCGCCAAAGAAATCGGTGTCCCGCTCCCGACGCGAAAGCGCACACGCTCTCCCGCAGGACGCAAAAGGACCTCAACGGCGCGAAAATGCTCAACAGAAACAAGAAGCACATCGCATCGCAGACATGACCCAGAAAAACACGACACATCACAGGAACACGCACCGCCAAACAAATCCCCTATCCACATCCGCAAGCGCGCCGAGCACGTACTGCAGAAGCGGCAGGAGTGCGTCGGACGCGCGGGTCGTGAAGTAGCCCGCGCAGGTGTCTGTGCAATGGAGAGGGGTGTTAGTGGCATGCACGGGCAACGGGGGTGGAAGAAAGAACGCACCGACAAGCCCCAACGCCGTCCACCTCAGTAGCTGTACCGCTAGCGCTTCGCCTTCCCCGCCTTGTCGCTGCTAGCCCTCTTCCCTCATCTCCAGTCGTGGACCCGGAGGTGAAAGTGGGCGTCGAATCGAGGTCGAGCGCCTCGTGCACGGCGCGGAGGCAGTGGAGGTGGCTTCGAGCGTCTGTGGGGAGGCGTACGTGTGAGTGCAAGCGTGAGCGTGGTATCCGGCAACAAGAGTGGATTGTCGGAAGGATGGGGATGAGGGGATGGGGAAGGGCGGGGAGCGCGTTTCGCCCACACAGCACCGTCGGCGCGGGGGGAAACAAGCCCGTGCCTGCGAGCAGACGTCCCGCCCCCACCACCGCCGCATTCCCAGCATCCCAGCTCGCACGGCGCACGCGTACATTCCGATCGACACGCAGGCGCGCGCGCGCCCCCGGCAACTTAGCTCGCATACATGTCGCTGGCGCGCGCACCTCTCCCCTCGAAGAAGCCATACACCATATATAGCAAGAAAAACGCGCACGCACCTCCCACATTCCCCGTACCCTCTCTACACCCGCTGCCGCCGCCTCGGCCTCGGCGACGAGGAACACGAGCAGGTCGTCCCACAGGATGTAGTACCTATAGCGAGAGAGAGAGCGTCAGCATCGGCGTTTCTTCGTACAATAAGGTAGATTGAGGCAGTTATGCGACATTGTGAGGGAGGAGTTCGGAGGAAGGGGGAAGAAGAAGAAAACGTACGCATTAATCAGCGTATCCCCCACGTCGCGCCGATACACCGCGAAGCGCTCGAGTCGGTCTGGCGAAAAAGAAAAGAAAAGAAAAAATGCGTCAGCATCAGCTTCGTGTACAGAGCACAGCAGATGGAAACGGCGCACCCCTCCCCCTCCCACAAACCACCGTCCCCCGCAGGATCCTCACGAGCGCGACATATGCCGCGCGCGCGTGCGCCGTCCTCGCCTTCTCCGCTGTCATTTCCTCCCTTTCGCGCTCCGTCTCCCGCTTCTCTCTCTCCATCTCCTGCTCCATTTCGCGCTCCATTTCGCCTACGTTTTCGCCTGCATTGGCGTGGGACGCGGACGTGGGGAAAGCAGAGGACGAAGAGGTCGAGGACGGGGGAAACCCAAAACTAGTTGAATGTGCGAACAGGGCCTGTCCCATCGGCCCCATAGGTGAGACGATGGGAGAAGGAGAAGCGAAGGCGTAGCTCCCGCTCCGCACGACGCCCGGCGTCCGCGGCGTTCCCCCCCCCCCCCCCCCCACCCAAGCGGCCGCGGAAGAGGTCCGGGTCGTCTGGGTCCATTTCTCGGGTGGGGGACGATGGGGTGGGGGCGGAAGAAAAGGGAGGAGAGGAGGAGGGGAAGGAGGGGAAGAGGTGCGGGTTTGCGGTCTAGTACGAGAAGGAGAAAGGTCAGTGCAATTCGAAAGAAAAGAGGAAAGGGAGAAAAATGATAAATAGTAAAAAAGAAATGAAGGCGAGCAGAATGAAAGAACGAGGGCAGAAGGAAGCAAGCCAACGTGCAACGCGCACCGCCGGGTACGGATCGTGTCGTCTAATATGTCGTCTATGATGATGATCAGGAAGGAGGGGAAGCGGAAGCGGAAGGTGGGAGTATAGTCGTAGTGTAGTGTATGATCGGGAGAGAGGGAAAAAGCGGAATTGGATTAGATTGGATGTGCGGGTAGAGATGCGGGAATGGCAATGAGAATGAGGATGACGATGGGTCAACGGATTAACGGACAAGGAAAGCGAAATGAAAGAATGAATGAAAAAACAGTAACGACTCGGAGCACATAAACCAAGCAAAAAAACTCACAGGAACCTCCCACAGCAAGTACCAAAAGTAGAGCGGTGCGCCGCTTGGCTGGTCCTCGTCTTCGTCATCTTCGTCGTCTTCATCCTCCCCTTCCCCGTCCGAGTCGTCTACATCTCCTTGCCCATGCCCCACCGAGCCGGAGCCCCCAAAGGAGCCCGCCCCACCGCCGCGGAAAGAGCACGAATGGGAAGAGCGCGTGAGCCACACCCTCGCCCCACCCGGATCCACCGCCGTCAACGCCAGAACGACGCGCAGGAGGGTTTGGGCGAGGGTCAGTCTTAGTACGCCTCCTTGTGTCCCGCCCTGCCCGCTGTGCGAGCCGTGTGCATACGCAGCATTGGAAGCGTAGCCAGCATGACTGGAACCGTACGAGACGACCGACCCATCAACCAAACACCCCGCAACCCACTCCACCCCGGCCTCCGCCAGCGCCACCAGCAGCTTCGCGTGCCTCTTCAGCTGGCGCGTGCGCGTTCTCGTTAGCGCAGGCAGCGCGTAGTTGGGCTGCGCCGACGTCGCGTAATTGGAGTTTGAATGCGGAGGAAAGTGTGAAGGTAGTGGGGAGAAGAGAACTCGGGAAACGCGCAGGGAAGTCGGAGGCGGTGGCGGGGGCGTAGGCGGCTTGGATGAGGGAGATGGCGTGGACGATGTCGGACGGGGCCAGGGCCGGGATTTGGCTCGTCGTCGCTGGAGGATGAAGACATGGTGAGGGAGAGAGAAAGAAAGATGCACTGCCACTGGCGGGCCGGATGCCGTTGCTTGGTTGATCTCTACGCTCACATCACCAAAACCGGGCGAACCTGATAAAGCAATAAACACAGGTAAGCCCGCTGGCGCGGCAGGGCCCACTATCGTAAAGTATTTTGGTTTTATGGTGCCCGCTAAGTATGATGTTATCATGGAGTAATTTACTCCCGCGATTGCCTGCACATAAATTCAGTATTTTAGCCGTGAGCATGCCATGATTCATATAAATTGTTACACTACTTCGAGTCGTCTTTGATTTCCTACTTCTTTGATCTTGTGCAAAAAACACCGGGGCTACTTAAGTCAGGAAGATTGAAATTCCCCAAACCCTCTGGGGATCCTTCCCCCTGGAAGGATTCCAAGGCAGTTTGAAGCAGAGCTAAAGTGAGGAAATTTTGATGAATACTTAGGTCATTGAAGCAACTCTACACTTACTCCATTCCGGGGAGCAAACTCGTTCTGTTTCCGAAACCCAAGAGATATTGTAAATCATCGTGAAGAGAGCCCGGGCATTTCTAAAGGGACCAAGGAAAAATAAAAGTCCTTGGCCAATAGGTGCAGTAAGTACTAAAGATTAGGTATGACATAGAAAATAAATTACGAGGAAGACGACAGCTGGGTGAAGCGTGGGACAATTCGAAGAGGGGTGGGATGATTGCATGAAGCGTGGGATGATTGCGACTCAGCCACCCATCATTGTGTGATAGGGCACCCCAAGACCCACCTACTAAAGATAGTGGGAATATCAGGCCTTATTAGGGTCAAAAGGCATATCACGCCTATCAGCCAGACGAAGAATAGTACTAGGGCTGCCACCCGTGCCCGCGACGGGCACGGCCGTGGAATCCACGGGCAATCCACGGCACGGCCCGTGCTCTACACGGCCGTCGGAGAGATATCCAGCCCTCCAACGGGACGGCACGGCTCACGGCACGGCCGTAACGGGTACACGGCTGTGTTCACAAGTTGCATGGGTAGTTTTCGACACGAATCTTACCTACGATTCTGTATAACGGATGTAGGAAGTATAAGTGGGCTGAGGCTTTGGTATCTGAACTTCTAATAAGGTTTTTCCGTTGTCCCTAGCCTTGCAAGGCAGAAATACCTTGTGCAATAACCAAAGAATGGCCTGAGGAAAAAATCAGGTTCTGCAGATGCTCATAAACCTTTTATTACAACGGAATTTAGGTAGGGTTGAAAGGAAAGTTGAAGATGAACCAGCATCAATCTCCGCCATCTCACTCGGTAATTGCCGAGAGTACCTATAGTCTGTCATTCCTATGGGCAGGAAGTGACCAAACATGAAGGATTCTGGATGTTAGGAACGTGGATCAACGATTTAGTCACTTTATCGAGGATTTCGGAGCTTTATCATGGAGGAAAGAAGTAACCCGTTCCACGGCCGTGACGGCCGTGTTTTCACGGGCCGTGGGGTCGTAAACCGTGCCGTAGCCGTGCCGTTGTCAAGGAGAAAAAATGGCCAACGGAACGGGCACGGCACCCGTGGCACGGGTGCCGTGGAACCGTGGCCACGGCCACGGGCGGCAGCCCTAAAGAATACAACAAGCCTTATGAAACATCTATTTTCTTCATAAGGCTTGAAAGCTTGATGAAGGTACATCACGCTGTTTCAGATTGACCACACCTTGAAGCTGTATAATTATAAGACTATATAGAAGGTTCAGATCGTCCATTAAATGCAGAAAAAATGTTATTATTCGACGTAAACTTGGAAACTGATATAAGGACAGAAGGTTCGCACAAGGCGAGTACAGAGCGCAGGGAAGGAAGTGGGGGATATAATGTCGCAGTCCGGGTCTTGAGAGGAGAGGACTTGAGACGCGGGTCGTCACTTGAGGCCGGCGCACTGGGGGGAGAGAACTTAAAGTAAAGTAGACAACTTGATGAGTGCGTGCAGCGCAGGTCTTGACTTTGTGAGGAAATTGAGACCAGAGCAGTAAGGGGAGAGAGTTTGAGGGGCGTGGGCTGGGGGTCTTGTTTGAGGAAATTAACCTCAGGTGGAGAGGTGCACTGAGTCTTGAGGTGAACAAGGTTGATGAGCACGGATCTTGACTTGAAAGAATTGACACGGGCAGGCTTGAGAACACGACCGGCAATTCAAACTTGAGCAACGAAGCCAAAAGGCAAGAGGTCTTGACATAAATGTTGCAGACGGAGACGAGCTTGTGGTTTGTGATTTTTGCTGGCAATGCGACACCACCAGGACGACGGGAGTCGGCCAAGGGGCCCATCGCCCGATGATTGTGGGCCTTGGTCGGTTACAAAAGCGGGGATGAGGAGGAGACTCGGTCAGCGCCAGTATACGAACGGCGTCGAGAGGCGCTGAGGCGCCACAATGAAGGTTACGAGCTAAATGAAGGTGCCAAAGGAGAATTAAAGCCTCGCCGAGGCTCCGACTGAGCCCGAGAGCACCTGGAATAGACGGAGGCCGACATGTGGGGAGGATGGTCGAGGGCAGGCTGGACGTCGTGGAGGGGAAAGAAAGGAGGGGCGCAGAAGGGCGTGATCCATGGCATCAGCTTGCATTCAACGCCAAATTCGAGCTAACACAGGGTCTGTGGGCCACCGAGGACCACCGATATGCGAGTTGTATGTTATCAAATGGGAAGTCCTCGACGAGGGTTCGAATCCCTCGAGACCCGTGTTCAAGGTAACGCCTTTTCTATCATTATTTGGCGCGCATGGATCAAGTTCACTGGTGATCTTTGGCGGTTGGCGATGGTTGTCGGTGATCGCAGGTGCCCGGCGGTCATCATTGTTACACTGCGCAGATTTGCGACATTGCATTTGGCTCCCATTGAACTTCATTGAAAGTCGCTGAGTTTCGGCGACCTCCGGCGACTTTTGTGCACTTTCAAGGGAATTAAAAAAAATGCAGATCAGAGCTCGCAGATCTGCCTAGATGGGGCCAGACTCAAGCCGACCAGGAACAACAGAGATGTAGTTTAAGAAATAAACTTGAATAGAAGTGCTGAATCAGTGAAAGTTTTGGGCTACAGTGAATGTAGTCAATTTAATGTGAATGGAATATTGGGGACAGTGGGTTGAGATCAATTTGTACGTGAAGAACCTATGAAAGTGCAGAAAATGCGGGTGTAGTGAGCCGCGACATGATAGAAACAAGCTGGTGAAAGTCACCGATTTTATCGGTTATTAGGCAGAGACAAAGAATACACTGAAAACCGGCGAGATCACTGACTTTGTGCATGCAGTGAAAATCGGCAAGATTCTCTGACTTTCTGTGAAGTTGAAATGGATGCAATCAAGGTTGACGGGGATCACTGTATTTGCCGACCCGAGAGTTACTTTGGCATATCTTTATGAGAGTTTCACCGATTGAGATCTGATAAGTTTTAACGCACTTCTTGACCAAAAGTATTGTGAATCCTTGTCAAGATTACGCTCAGATGACGCTACAAGAATGGGGAAGACCCCTTTTATTGAGAAAGAAACACAAAGAGGCAGGCTCGTCTATTGTATAAACAGTAATTAAGAGCAAAGAAATGCGGGCAGAGAACGGTATGCTACAGTGAGGCGTAATTACAAAATTGCGATTATTGATGACATATAATCTGAAATGCCGACATCAGGCCAAGAAAAATTTAAAAGGTGAAAAGCTAAAACTGAATGTTACTCACTTGTGGAGAATGTTCACTGATAGGAAAGGAAATATGCCGACAAATCACGGAGGTCATTTGAGCTCGCCTCGGTATACCCTTGGCGCCGCGAACCACTAAACTTGAGCGCCACGATATTGCCGCACCAGGGTTTGGGCGCGGCCCCGGATGTGATGTGGTAAATGGAACGGCTGATTGGTGTCCTCTTTTTGAGGGCGGTAGGCGAATAAAATACATGAAGTGGAAAGCGCAGGAACTCGCCGCTCTGGTTTTGCGTGAGGACGATGCTGTCGGGCGGCGCATCAAAAAACGACTGAAGCAGCGGGACCGGACAGAGGCCGTCCGAGGGGCGGTGAGGTGGGCGGCACTTTACGGTGATGATTTTGGGTCGGTCTGGGACAGAAAGAATCAGCGCCCGCGACGTGTGGTATAATATTGACGCACCCTCATTTGCGAGTAATAATATTGCAGAGATCGTAATGTAGTCGAGCTCTGCTGAGGGCTGCGTTGCGATCATGTTCGAGCCATACGGAGCCGAAGGGCGACAGCGTTCGCGGTGGTGTGGCCAGTCCTGTGGGCTGAACAGTGAGATATTAACGCGTAAATGGACGCATAGACGCACGCCCTGCAGATGCTCTGGGGAACAGTAGAACGCGGCTCGACACCGGCTACACCACTGTGAAGTTGGACGCCCACAGACGAGGCAAGGGTGGTTGAAAGCAGCGGAATTCATAATTGAGAAAAGATGCGAGGTAAGGAGAGTGAAGGATGCGGGGTGAAATACAAGTGAGGACAAGAGACGGCGGGCCCCTCTTTTATATGTGGCCGGTTTGAGAGAGGTCGTTGCGCCATATTAGGTGGAGAAAGACCAAATGGGGCGACCGTGGTAAAGGGAGCGATTGAAATTTCAAAGAATTTGTTTTAGGCGATCTCCGCCAAGCCGACTCCGGCATTCGCGTTGCACCAGAAAATTACCGAATTCATCGGTCCGACTTGGTTTGATTCGTTGATTTGAATATCACTCCGGAAAATCCGAAGTTTTAGGGGCCCCGATAACGTTCCCGAAACCTTTGGTTTCTGGCGTACAGAAACTGTTCCCGAAACCTTTGGTTTCAGGTGCACAGAAACCGTTCCCGAAACCTTTGGTTTCAGGAGCATAGAAACCGTTCCCGAATCAAAAGGTTTCGGGAACGGTTTCGGTGGGCGGGAGCCCAAGACAGAGGATGGTCGATGAAGTCGGTCTGCTTGGGCTCACCACTGTGATCACTTCGATGAAGAGACGACGGGAGCGACATGCTCACTGTTCATATGAAGTATGTGGCTGACAGCTCTCAAGATGCGTGCACAATCTAACCTGAACAAGGGTGTTCGAGCGTGCGCCTATGAAACGCAAAACTCTGACGCTACCATCATGATCATGATCACTCCCAAGAAACCCGTGCTGCACTTCAGGCGTCCTTCTCCTCGTCCGCCATCGCCACGGTGGTCCTGCAGAGCATTCTCTGCGGCATTTTCCTGGTGTGCTTCTTCGCCAACTTGTACCTCCGTATTTCAAAGTACGCAATGCCAGGGCAATTCGCTTCCCGTAGTCGGCCGCGGCGGAATCCTGTGGTTATCTCCACAGTGGCGTTATTCTTGACTTGTAGCGCGGTACGGGTTACGACTCACGCGAAAGGCAAAAACTTATCTAGACGTGCAGCATTGGGTTCTCAGCGTCGTGCGCTTCTCTCGGGAGGTCCTCAGCGGCTTGATCCCCACGGAGGCAGCGCTTCTATACGCTGACAACTCGCAAAAAAAACGCAGGTCGTGAGGAGTGCGTTGGCTGAGGCGACTGTTTTAATTGGGGATGCAGTTATTGTGAGCCGCAAATCGCCGGTGGTCGCTCATCAATAATAATAGTGGACGTCCTCAGATCCACCGGCTGTGGACCTGGAATCGAAATTTAAGTGTTGTCGTCGTCCTCATCATCTCGTGGTTTGGGGTTATCAGTAAGTTGCCTCGTTTTTCGGATAAAAAGTAAATCTCAATGGGCTTGTAGCTTGTACGGTCGCCGTCGCACACCTTTTTGCACGATCTTCCGTCGAACATAACCTCTTCTACACATCCGCTGGAGGCTGGGTAACAGCAAACTATGTGTTTACCATGATGCGAGTCTAGTTATTTACTCCCTTTCCGCACGCAAGGATTTATTTGCTTCCGCGCAACTTCCGCGGGAGTATAAATATACTGTCTGATTTTTTCGACAGCGGCGGCAAGTAGTGAGCCACACATTCTGTAAACAGTAATATTTCGGGGAGCCCTAGAATGTATCTGCAATTATTATTGGAGGAGCATGCTCCCCTCTTTGCTGCTGGTCCACCCCAAATTTCGTTTTCTTCTGACATCGTTATTCAGTTCTCCGGTAGCATGGGTTGCCATTTTTGCGCTAAGCATTTTAGTTATTGCGGATGAAACGCGCGCGACCTGGGTCGTTCAAACGTTTATTTTTACTGTATCGTAAACCGCTCGGCACCCGGTGTCGCTGTTTTTTCAGCTCGCAACTTTTCGGGGTGACTGACGCGCCCCTGCGTCCACAAAACAAATCCCGGTCATCAACAAGGGTCCTCTCCACATTTGGGGAAACATCCCTGAATTCTTTTCGTAATTTCAAATTCGCGCGTGGCGATGGACCTATACACCACAACACAGCGACTGTAAGCAAAAGTGACGCGAGCCTCGCGTGGTACCGGGAATTAAATTACGACACCACGTTTGTAGTGCGGAGATTGCTAGACCTTGATTCTTCAGCTCAGTCACAACGGGGACCTTGCGTCGCCATGATCGGGGTGATTGTTTATCATCCGGTGAATGTGCGGAATTAAATGAATGGACCATCATTCATCTCCATTCTCCGCGCAAAGAGCACGGCTTTAGTTTTTTTTTTTCTAGCACGGACGAGCAGGATCGGCGTAGAGGATTCGGTCCCTCCCTTCCGGAGCATGTGTCGTGTCGACTCATACCCTTCCAGGAAAGATTTCCCGCGATGTAGGTCGCCGAGGAGCTCGCCGAAACTTCGAAACAGTTGTAGTCAAAGACTGGTGAATGGGAATATGTTTCATTGCGCGTAAGGTTCTCACTGCAACAAGCGCTGGTGTCGGAAAGCATCCTTTACATCGGAAGTCTCCACCCAGTCGTACGTAGGTGCTGTCGTTTCAGCATGCGATGACTGGAATAAGCAATTCGACACCAAGCTGCTTTCTGGAACCTCTGGCTCGTCTCCTGACCGCTCCTCCAGCAGCGATTATGGAAGTGGGTGGTTATTTGAGAGAAAAGATGTGGTGTGGTCAGAAGTATATCCTCGGACATTTCGCGGAGTGCAAGGGCAGAGACGCTTTGAGCCTGGACCTTGATCATCTACGTCGGCTTCCGAACCTCGTCCGTCCGTTAGGAGGTTCAACGTTCACGACAGCTAAATATAAAGTCGCGCATGTGTGCTTTTACTGAACCTTGTTTCCCTTTCCCCCAGTTTATCCCCATAGCATTTCTTCGAGGATTGCATCCTTGATCTTCTTCAGAAGCCTTTGATCTCAGTTTCAAGTCATGTTCCTGTTAGCGATATCGATATGATATTATCTATCGATCCTGTCTGTCAGTATTATCCATAGACGCATGATCCTCTGACCGAGGCCGAGTGTGCCTAGTCAGATCCCTCCGCGCCAGCTCCCACGAGGCTTCATCAAATCAACGAATCAAACCAAGTCGGACCGATGAATTCGGTAATTTTCTGGTGCAACGCGAATGCCGGAGTCGGCTTGGCGGAGATCGTCTAAAACAAATTCTTTGAAATTTCAATCGCTCCCTTTACCACGGTCGCCCCATTTGGGGTCAAAACATTGCGTGGTATAGCTTTCCGGAAATCCTTCTGGTGGGCCCGGCTGCAAAAACCCGTTACAGAAGCAGTGAAAATGCTAGAGGATGATACTGCACGTAGGGCTTCATTTGGCTTTGAATTAGATACTTATGGTATGGATCTTAGAGAGTATGCATTTATTATAATGAAAATTAGTTGTAAATATTCAGAATCTCCGGTTGCAAAAAAAAAAAAAACTCTGTATTAGCGAGCTCCCCCTTACGTATCCGGGCACCGGAATACAAAACATATTACACTATATTGCCCATACCATTGCTCCGCACTCAGCGGCGACCACATGTGGGCTAACACCGGTTCAAGAGGCGCTATCGCCCAACTACATATGTGATTGGCATGCAGAGTCACATTCAACTTGTCTCTAACTTCTGTTTCTCATTGCTCCGCATCCGGTGACGACCGCATGTCTGCTAACACCGGTTCAAGAGGCGCTATTACTCAACTACATACGTTATTGGCGTGCAGAGTCACATTCAACTTGTCTCTAACTTCTGATTCTCATTGCTGCGCACTCGGCGGCAACCGCATGTCTGCTAACACCGGTTCAAGAGGCGCTATTGCTCAACTACATACGTTATTGGCGTGCAGAGCCACATTCAACTTGTCTCTAACTTCTGCTTCCCACTGCTCCGTACTCGGCGGCGAACACATATCGGCTAACACTGATCTTGTGTCTTGCCATGCAACCAGTTGGCTGCATTTCCAAAGCTGTTCGAAATATCTCAAGAGATGATCGTGGTTTCCTTCTGAGAATCTCGGGGCGGTTCCCAAGAAGACAAATCCGGACCTGCGACGTAGCCAATTGAGCATGCCCCATCGTACTGACAGAGCCAACTTGCTTCGGTGTTAAAGAACCTTAATATAGAACGAACTGATCATGCTACATGTCTAACTTGACAAGCCGTACAGACGCAATGAGGCTTCTTTTCAATTCAAACTGTCTCTGTACCCGGTAAATCATGGACCGGTGTAAAAACATTTTATTTCTCCAATGGTATAAATACAGTCGATTCATCGACACTGGTCATTGAAGTCAATAGCGACATGAAGGCCGCATTCTTTTCCCTGCTCCTCGCCGTCGTTTCGTTCGTGGAAGGAAGCCCTCTCTCCGTGCTGTCGAAAGGAATGAGTATTCGAGCTCAAGTAGTTATTTTCCAACTGTTCTTCTGGCTATCATGCCTGACATCGTGTTCATCTTTCCTAGGCATCGTCTGAAACTTGTGACAATATCGCAGACTTGGTTCCGCTCTTTCAGATGTATGACACGGCGAAGACGATCCATTACTACACGGCAGACGATTCCCAAGTGACTTCCACAGTTCGGAAAGGGTACGCATTTACTGGCGTCGCGGCCCTAATTTTTCCCACCGCCGAACTGTCTACGGTTCCGTTTTTCTGTCTTGTCAATGAGCGGGCGACAAGCTTCTTCTTTACTACCTCCGGCACCGAACGTTCCAACGCGCTTACAGCGGGTGGCTACTCTGATTGCGGGATCACGGGGTATATCTATCCCACCCAGGTCCGTCGCCCACCACTGCCAGTGCTTAGGAATACCTTAAACAATCTGATCGCTTTTCCAGGTCTGTGGAAGCGTCCCCCTCTACCGCGCCCATTTCGTTGCTGCAAATACGGACTACATATATACGGTTTCCGCTGCGGATAGGGACAATGCAGTCGAGAACCAAGGATTCGTCGACGAGGGAATCGCTGGATATGTGTTTGAACTTGCTTCAGGTACTGTAAGTAACACCCAACTGCAACTCGTGCTGATGTTGTATGGTTTAGGAATAACCATTGACTGAGAACTTTGGAATACTCTCATGCCGGAATCGTCGATGCTGTTACGAGTCATAATGTGAATATTTGGGTCTCCTCATTACCCATTCTCCGTCTACCGATAGACTCCTCGGAAAATTGTCATCAGCACCTTAGTTCTTGACAGACAAACCATTTCTACGCCGATTTTCTGCCGCCAGGCTATTAGACTCAGGCTCTAACCCAACGGTAGCATTTTAAGTAGTTCTGGGACGAAGAAGTTCCGTCGAGGACAACCATGTGAGGGTAGAAATGGGTTGAATTGTCTGAAAGCGAAAAGCAGGAAGGCACTGTGAGTTGTTTGTCTCAATCTGTTGAACTGAGCATTTTGGTTGTCACATTTTGGTTGTCACTGACTTTCCCGAGGCGTACGTGTGAATCGGCGAGTGATGAAACCCATCCCTCCTCGCTTGGGCGCTGGAATAGGCTGGGTTGAATCTACCAGTACGCGGCAACACCTATCAGTGAGTGGGTCTTTCATTCGGATTGCTTTATGACATTCATGCCTTGATCAGATACGACGATAGAACATTAGCAAAGGTGAAGACAGACCAGAGAAACTGCATCTGTGAATGGATTACATGATTGTAGTAAGGAGAGAGGTTGGGCAACGCTAAGATGGCGTTACCAGAACGAACCAGGGAATGTACAGTATTATGTTGCGCTGGCGAATCGGTCGGGATGACAACTCGCGAAATGAGTACCAGCGTTCTACATCCAGCCAAGGCATTGAAATACAGTCTAGATGCGCAAATTTGACGGCTCCGTGCAAGAACATGCATGGCTATGAGCGGCAAAGGAGCCTGCGAGTTCAGAGCTTGAATCATACCGTGGAGAGGATCGATGTAGGACCGTGGTCCACTACGCATCTATTGCGGCTCGGCGCGAAGATCCCTGGGTTTTCCGGAAGGAAATCAGTTCGTTCATACCAGATCTCCAGAGCTACGCCTTTGGCCTCTCTATCTTTTTTTCGCGAATCTGAACACAGTTTAATCCACGTTTCTCGCACTTGCCGTTGAATTGCGGATTCAGGAGTTTTACGTACTCTACAGATGGATCCATTCTTCGCAGTACTATTCTTTCAATAGTGGCGTTCAAAGTTACTCCTAGATAGTCCCCACTTGCGCTCCTGGTTGTGCTCCGGGTTGTCTTCCTGTTTGCAATCAGGAGAGAAGAAGGAACACAAGTAGGGTTGAATCAGCAGCTGCATGTGCTCGGAGTCCTGTTTGACAAAATCAGCCCTTTTTGGCTTCCTTTTTGCGCTCCTGGTTGACTTTTGGCTGTGTTTTAGACCAGGAACATTCTCCTGCTTGCTTCCTAGTCCGAAAATCTCAACCCCCGGGTTTCAAATATGTCCCTTTTTGCCTCCTACTTGTTTTCCTAGTCTCTTCCTTTTCGGCAGATTTTGGCAGTGATTCCTGCCAAAATTTGCAAAAAAGGGAGCAAACAGGAAGTCAACCAGGAAGACAAAAAGTGGGAACTTTGAACACCACTAATGCCAGTTCTAACCTGCACTGCCCCAGTTGCCCTTGATTCCCTGGGGCCTGGACTCCCTCACCGGTAGAGAGCTGTGGAAGGGACACAATGAGGTCGATGCACGAGGACCAGAAACTCACCGATTTCATCAGCAAAACCTGGGTCTGCTACGTAGTTTGTGTAGTCTCTATAGTGGCCGTAGTCACTGTAGTTTAAGGTACCACCTGCGTAGTTCTGCGTAGTCCAGGCCAGTTTACGTAGTGGCCTGTAGTTCTTCTGTAGAACTCTGTAGTTTACCAGCAGTCCGTCAGAAAAATTTGTTGCGCTCTTTGATTCTATTGACTTTAGTTACAATTTCTAATGAACTGACCTGCGATAACATATTTTTATTGACTACTTTTGTTTACACATTAAATTAAATTAATTGAACTGCTTCTGGCGGGAATCGAACTCATGACCTCGCGCGAACAGAGAAACTACTTAAGTCAGCAAAATAACCACTCTCTCAAAGTGACCACATATACATGCAGAAACTCAAGCGTGATATGGGATCTACACTGTTGCCCAGGCTTCAACTCTTCAACTGCTACCTCACCGCGAAGATTCACATCCTTCTTGCGTATCGTGAAGAAAATATTATTAAGAGGGAAACAGACCATGAATTGGGTGAATACAACTGAAAATGGACATTTGTGGTCATTGGTCTAAAAATAGATGTCAAAACCAAAGTTGTAGAGCTCAACGAGAGCTACAAGACTTGTCTAAGGTCAATTTGCAAGAATTGGCTTCGTTAAGCCGCAAATCGCAAAATACTTTCCCGGAGCCGGCGGTTTGGAAAACTTTCACGCTTAGAATTTGGCCTAAATGTGTGTCTGAGAGGTGAAATATCATCCCACGGAAATGAATAGTACATTGAGCATTGTTGCAAAGTTCTCTTGCCCTCTGGAGAACTGACACGTTGTGTCAATTTTTGTCGCGTCCAGTCACAAAAGCACGTATGCGTTACTTTCCCACGCGGAGTAAACGAGACGCGTTGTTTGTGTGTGATAGAAAGTGTGTCCTATTACGTAGCAGCCCAAACTATGTAGAACCAGAATTTCTACAGGCTCACTACATAGATTGACCATACTACAGAGAACTACATAGTACCTCTCCAACTACAGGAACTATGTAGAGGCCTGGTACTACAGAGCAACTACAGAGCACTACGTAAAAGTGCCGGAACTACAGCAACTACAGCCGAACTACAGCCACTACGGCCAAAATCAGGGTTTGCTGATGTTAATCCAAACGAGCCCGGATACTCGCGAGTTCTGACCCGCAAACAACGAGGGCAGACAAGAAACGACCGTGATGGCAAAAAGGTCCAGATCATCGGTCCGTGATCCGTCATGCGCCTCGTCTGCGCTCACCAGCACGACATTGGCAAGTGCCGCTGCGCTTGCCGATGCTCTCCATTCGGGTGCGCTTTGTGCTGACACAATGGCTCGATGGCTCGAGGCGCGCATCCATATGCTCGTTCCGTCCCCGTAAATCCAGCAGCGTGCTGCAGGCATTACATGTGCGTGACAGACATACCCGCATCGTACGGCTCGCACTTGGCTCGCACTCTCCACGACGCGCCTACTTGACTCCGGCGCTTCGAGCCGCTTGCTGCCTGCCAACCGCCCCTGTTGTGCCCGACGATGATGCCAATCTACCGCGCATCCGCAATCATGGCGTCGACCCCTCCGTTCCGCAGCCCTGAGCCTACCAATCTCTGAGTCCATACGTACGCGGCTCGTACCCCGCTAGTCCAGTCGAAATTTGCCCCACCCTGGACGCATCGAGCGCGTGCAGGAACGCGGGAGGGATATCAAGTCGCCGCGGAAGGATGATGTGACCCGTCGGCCGTCTCGAATACTATCACTGCCACTGCCACGGCCAGTAGTTCAGGCCGGCATGCGTCCTCTGCAGCATTCCGGGTATACGCCCCCTTTTCCGATGATAGCCCCTCGAATTACTGACGCCACAGCGCCGCGATACACCTACCCCAGAAGCATCTCCAGTATACATCCCCACCCACCTAAGACCGCGCGCTGCGGGGGACACGCGGACGCACACCACCGCCTCTACGTGCCGACACCGCCTTCTTGCTTTTCTGGGCACCCCCAAAGCACGGAGTTCCTGGGTATTAGACCAAGACTTTCAGTCCCCGTGAGGCCTCGGCGCAGCGTCCCATAGTCATCCGCGACTCGGATCTGATTCGATGTGGGCACAAACTTTCTCTCAGTTCAGTCGCGGAGGCAAAGTCTTGATATTTGCCGAGTGTGATGACTGAATAAGACTGCTGGGTAGCTCGAACTGCGACGACGCTCTCTCACCATTACTTCTTATGCTCGGCGCGCACGGATCTCATTCCTGTCGGGGACTCGGCGCGCCGCCCGTGCATTTCTTTTCTATTTTATGGATCGTCTGGTTTTGGCGCTCATCGGGTGGTTCTGGCATCTGGCATCCGGCTTTCGCTGGCTGCCCTGTGGATACTGAGAAACCTTTCCTCGCGATCTCTTACGGCTCATGCGACTGAGTCTGCGGCAGCGGCTTGACTCGGACCTGTTTTATCCCTCCGTCATCGGCATCCGAGCTCGCTGGTCGGCGGGGCAATCACACTGGGCTCTGGATTCAGTCTTTCTTCTGTCCACTCGATTCACACTCAGTTTCCAACCGTTTCCGTTTATAAACGTTTTCAAACGGTTTTAACCCTTTTTATTTCCGTTTAGTTTGCACGGGGTAGCAAACAGTTTACAAACCGTTTGTAAACGGTTTAAACAGTTGTCAAGAATCAAATCGCTTACCAGGTCTTGGAGGTTGTGTCCTGATGCATAAATTTGTCCCAGTCCTGTTGATACCTGTGTTCGAAACCCACGCATAGTCCCAGAGCACAGAACCGCCCACCGACACGCAGGACCTGCCAAATTTTGATAACGCTCGGCTTTCTCGGCAAACGACGCCCCTGAATTCTGCCCTTATCACGCCTTCACGAAGATCTTGGTACACTTCAGGGTCAACAGATAACAATCAATTTGCGGTATGCATGTTCAGAATGGTCAAATTACTTGATTTGACTCCTCCATACAGGTGCGAGTAAACTGGCCTGAAAAATACCATTTATAAACTGTTTAAAACGGTTTAAAACAGTTTATATACCGTTTCCGTTTGTTTTGCCCAGGTCCACAAACGAAAACTAAATGGTTGGAGCCTTAATTCACACTCAATATGATATCCTTCCACCTTTTTATCGCGCCCATCCGCAGACATCGAGCTCAATCGATCATGACCCCCACAAGAACCATTCCATCGTCTCTATTTCTGGGTTGTCGGCCGCAGATGGCAGATAATCGGAGTGCATTGGAACTTCAAGTCTGGGCGCTTACATGGGCGCTTGTCTTTCATGAGCGCCTGATAGTGTGATTCTTTGCTCAGATTCAGACCGCACGTCCCCAAAATTAAGTCGTTCTCGAAGCTCATCATAATTGCTGAGCAAAGTTGAATTCCTGCGACAGTGGCTCGCAATCCGCTTCTGATCGCACAACGACAGATATCATTTTTTAAACGTACACCGACCGACACCGGTTCCATTGATATCACCAATACAAATGAGGCAAGGTCACTCACAATTGCCTAGCATCGTTATTTTCTCATCGCCGCTATTCAGTGTCGTGGAACCGGAAAAAAAACCGCCAACACTGCAAACAAACTGAATTTAAGAACTGACCCCGCCGCGAGTTTTGCCGCCTCGTCCAAGACAATGAGGCCTCAGCACAAACGTTACGTTCTGTTTCCACTTCGTTCCTCAAATTCGTCACTCTTCATATTATTCGGGACTAATGAGACTGGATTCACGATGCGAATTGACAGTCGAACCCCCATATTCTTTGCCCGCATTTTTTCAAGTCGCCCTTGTCGGGAACGTATCTTCAGGCATGTCAGATGCTTTGAGAACACCTTTTCCTCCTAGTTCAGCCCTGTTCCGCCCCGGCTTTGGATGTCATCTGAAATACATCACCAGGTTCGATGGAGACATGTACGTTAATGATCTCTTGGATGGACCATCGATTGTGTTTTGGTCAGGCTCTTCGTCCCGGTACAAGCCGCATTTTCGAAAATAGACCAAAATCATGTATGTATCCAAGTCGGTTCCTCTCTGTTCTGTACGACCTCTCCCGCGTTTCGTAAAATTATGCGTGCGTCTGTCATCTCCGCTCGATCTCCCTCCGCTCAATATCAATCATTGCCCACGTCAAGTAGTCCCTCGAACCGCCTCATCAGTTCCGGCGTGTTTCTCGAATGTAACTGATACTTCAAATACCTTGAGGTTGTGAGAAGTCTTTTTTCATTCGTTTGTAAAAAAGATTGGATCCGTTCCCAGATGCGCATTTCAACATAAGCTTCAAATTTGACGAAAAGCATGGTGGATCGCAAAACCTCCCCCAGCGATCATTTGTTGGGATTCTCGCACTATTTCCCCCCAATGCTGTGTTCATACCTCCCTTTCCTCGGATGCCAGGAAAGGTTCGATAGGGTGATCGGGGACTCACGGGTTCCGGTAACATCGTGCTATCCCGCGGGAGTCAGCATTTAGCTGTACAAGGTATCTCTGATATCCAGGACACGTCATGATGAGGGTAGCTAACTAGTTCTTCCGTTCTCTCTTTGTTCTCTCCATCCTCTGGCCCCTTCCGACAACCGCTCTGGAGCGACATCCATTGCGAAATGTTCGCCAAGGTCGAACTCTGGTCAGAATTATGCCAGTATTCAAAGCAGCACCGATTTATGATGTCTGTTTCCAGGACCACTATCCTCGCCCTCGCAGTCCCGCTTGCATCTGCCCTTCAAATCGAGACGGTGTCCGGAAACGCCGTTCCTTCAGGGCCCTTAACTGTCACCTGGACGACTGTGGGGCCTCCTTCTGATCCGTATGTTCTTCTCAAATTTCGCCTGAACCTTCCGTGATTTAGAAAAATTCTCCACACAAGCGTCACATTCGACATTGAGCTCTTCAACGTTAACACGGCGGGCAACGCCTCCTTCGGTAATCTGGCCACTGCTGTCAAAGCGTCGGCCTTGACGAAAACCGTTTCTCTGCCTTCTTTCCCGGCCTCGATTGTGCCGTAAGGGCCCTCCTTTCCGCATAGGTTCATTTACTTATCAGTCTTAGGTCTGGCTGGTTCATCCAATTCGTCTCCGCGGACGGCGGGTCGGATGTATTCTCTACCAGTCAGACTTTCTCCGTCAACCCCACTTTGGGTGGGGCCCCGCCGGTGTCCGTCAGCGGCAGCACTGTCTCTTCCACGCGGACGTCGAGTTTTTCAGGAGTGTGAGTGGTTCTACTTATTTTCACGCTGCTTTCATTATTCCAGAGTAATAGTCCAACGTCACTGGCATCCACTGCGTCACAGACGTCGTCTGGAATATCGTCCTCTTCTATGGTATCCTCGAGTACTGCACCCCTTCCGGGTTTTCCAAGAAAAAGAATCTTCCAGGTCCCATCGCCGGCGCTGTCGTCGGAGGCCTAATAGTGGTGCTTGCGGCGGGTGGATTCGTCCTTTGCCGGACCCGTCGCCGCACTCAAAGAACCAGCCTTCTCCGCCTGGCAAATCCTTTCATGCTGGGCACATGGACGCCTGCGCACCGGTTTAATATCCCCCCCGACAAGACAGCCTCAGCTCCACCGACGCAGGCGGTCACCCACGAAATCCCTCCAGCACGGGAGAAGGCGCACCATGCGGTGCAGCTTCAGCAACAAATTCGAGAGCTCACCGAGCGGGCCGAGGCACAGGGACTGGCGCAGTCGACACTGCCGCCCGATACGGGACAGCCCTACGACACCAATGCTCAACTACTGGAAGAGATTCGGATGCTGAAATCCCAGATGAGTGCGATGCAGCGGCAGCAGCAGCATATACAAGCAGTTATGGATCAGGGACTTCCCGACTACGCATCCAGCCCAAACTAACACATGTAATTCGGGGTAGATCTCGGTAAGTAATAAATGGACAATGGTCACGGTGGCGTGAGGTGAAGGACATTTTGCACCTTTTTGGGCGAAAGGTTCTCGAGCTGCATGAAGCAAGAAATAAATAAATAGCTCAGCGGAGTAGTAAGACACATCTTGCGCAAGGTTTCGAGGTGCATCAAGTCTGGGTGCGGCGGCAATTGAGGTGCCACTAGGCTGCTCCACGCTAGCCGCATGATTTTCAGCAACGCGGTGCCCGGAGTCTGGGCGGCTTCCCGATCCATATATTGGCGTTGACCGCGGACGAGGCGGAAAATTACGCTGAGGTGGAGTTGGGTATTGGAAAAGTGCAATGTGGGAGTTGGTAAGCTCGATACACTGTTGGTAGGGCTCCAACCGTTTTCATTTTTAAACGTTTATAAACGGTTGTAAACGGTATTTTTAACCGTTTAGTTTACTGACCCCTGTAAACGATAAACAAACGGTAAACTAAACGGTAAACGGTAACATTTTTCACCAATTTTTTCTCCACGATGGCGTGTATCAAAGACATCTGTCTCAATGCTCACCGTGTCGCACTATATCTTACACCACTCCAGGCTGTTGATCGTTGGATTCTGGACCGCGATGAGTTGGCGATGAGTTAAATGCACTCATGCTCACGCCCGCGGATTGGAACTTTCTCGGATCGCTAGCCAAAATTCTCCAGGTATCGAGTGTCTGTTCTGATTTTATTACCTCAACTCGCTTGCTCCGCAGATTTTCACCAAGGTCACCCTTGCGATGTCCACCAACAAATCTCCAACGCTACCGCTCGTCATTCCCATGTATCACCACATGACGAAAGCCTTGCAGGAGATCATCGACGATACCTCAATCCTTGAGCCGCTTCGCGCTGCCGCTGCTGCTGCTGCTGTCAAATTAGCACACTACAACGACAAGGCCAAATCGTGCCAATTCAACGTTATCGCAACAAGTGTGTTTCCAGTTCTTTTTCTGTTCTATCTCATTTGGTGTACTAGTGTTACACCCGCACTTCGGCTTGTCCTGGTTCAAAAAAATTGGTCCAGACCGTGCAGCGTATGCGAAGACACTGTTCGAGCATGTCTTCGCAAGGTATCGAGCAACGCACAAGCAGCATGTGTCGCCGCACACGGAGAAGACAGCCTCTTGTGCCACTACGGGTAGCAGCTTCTTCGATGATGTCGCAATGATAGATGTTGACGACGACGAGCCTGATCCTGTCCCCCAAAAGCCTGAATATGAACGATTCTATTCCGCAGGCAAGACTCATGGCAAAGGGGGCATAAATGCTCCTCTTGCTTGGTGGAAGGTATGTGCTCTTTTTGCATTCCAACAGACATCTTATATCCCGTGAAGACTCACGAGCGCGACTTTCCGGTTATTGCGGATGGCACGCGACTTCTTTGCAATCCCGGGGACGAGTGTTTCCGTCGAGCACCTCTTTTCGTCGGCCCGACAGCTCTGCCAGGAACTACGCTCCTGTTTGTTAGAAGAAACAATAATGGAGGCGATGCTCACGAGAGCGTGGCTTAAGGCTGGCTTGTACAAGTTCTGGTAGCTTCTCTAATATATTTTCACAAGTTTTACGGTAGTCGCTATTTATCTAATATATATATATATATATATCGTTTTTAAACGTTTGTAAACAGTTGTAAACGTTTACGTGCTGTTTACCGTTTAGTTTACAAGCTCCAGTAAACGAAAACTAAACGGTTGGAGCCCTAACTGTTGGTGGGCAAGTGCCCCTTAGCGCTCAAGCCGTGCCTCAACGTAGTCAACATAATTGCTCTGGTTGGTGTCAGTGGTCCCGAGACAGCTTCTACGGAACTCCGATAAAAGGTGTTGCTATTTGCCAGGAAGGATAAATTCAGTAGGTGGGAGGGGAACTGAGATGAGCCCTAGTGACAATCTTTCCACACGAAATTACTCTGATGCAACTCCGATGTGGAAAGCGCTCCCCATACTCTAATCAGGAAAAACGCGAAGACTTGCGACTTGACCGCAGGCCAAGTTAACCAACTCGCGCGCCATGGAGGGGGTGTATGTGCCAAATCAAACAGCACGTGACCGCCTTTGCGCTGGCATCCATTTGGCATTATCAGCTTGATTCGAGTCCTCGATATGTATCACTTTTAAACCTCCCGAGTGTAGCAATTTGGGTCTGTTTCAACATTCAACACTGTTCGCTGAACCTGACTGGTTATTGAGGCATCTCGCTCAGATACCTACTGAAGTTCACCACGACAAATGAGGCGGGTCCACTCCTAATTGCGGAGGACCGTTACGTCCAGCGTCGTGCAATTAGGAATAACTCGGGGAAATGGTAGTAGCACAAGTTCGAAGTAAGAACGGACACCGCCGTAACTAGAAAGCCAAGGAGGGGACCGTTGAACATCCACAACTACTCAAATTGCTGTATTTTCCACAACTCCGGACCCAGTAATGACAAACATCATTTGTTTCGAAGCGTGGTGCATTATGAGAGCGGCAGTAGAGGCACAGCGAGACGGGGAGAGGGCTGGTGGAGCGGCAGTGGACGACGATGCGGAGGCGTGGCGGGCCGGGGAGAGGGCTGCTGACAGGCCGAAAATCAACCATCCCATTCATCGGTACGATAACCAGTGACTCACCGGCAGCCAGTTATCAATCCTGCCGAAGAGGGTATGCTCCTGTAGGGAGGACCGAAATTTGGCGGTGCGCCAACGATCCCAGTCATGGGCTGCATCGGTGGGGACAGCACCTATCGTGTGACCGCGGAGTCTGGAAACGATCTGTGCGGCAAAAGGACGTTCGTCCGGGTCGGCCCTCCAGCATTCCGTCATGAGAGTCCAGACCTCATTCGGGATGTCGGAGGACTGTTTGGGGTGGTCCCCCTTCATGACGCGAAACATGACTGCCACTTCGGCGAGTTCCCGGAATGGAATGGTTCCAGTGAATATCTGTGATATGGTGTTTATAATACCTGGATAAAATATACCTGGGGACAGACCTCGTAACAGACACAAGAAAAAGCGTACACGTCTGAAGCGAGGCTGTTGCGACTACCATTGAAGAGCTCGGGGGCCTGCCATCTCATTGTCCCTCCACTCTTGACAGTAGATGCGGAAAAAACCAGTATTTTGGAGTAAGCAACGATGGAAGCTAACCCAAAATCGGCGAGCACCGCTCGCCCAGAACGAGTGACGAGAACGTTGAGCTGTAACCGATTCATGTTAGTTGAGGTTGAGTGGTAAACATTGAGTTCTCGCACCCCTTTTAGATCACCGTGTACAAGGTCGAGACTGTGAAGATGTTCCAAACCGAGTGCAACGTCAAGAACCTGTAGATAGTTAACAACTGGATTGCGCTGTGTCTTGGAGGATGTACCAAGGTCAGCCGATTTGCTTCAACATTGCGTTTCAGGTACAGTGAGACGTTCCCATTTTCCATCCACGGAGATACGAGACAAAGTCGAGATCTTGCTTCCTGCGGGAAATAAACACCAAAAAATGGGAGTAAATTAGGATGGGCGAGCTGTCGCCAAATGAGTGCTTCATGATGGAACCCCTGCGTTTGTGATGAGGTTACCGTGTCCCCGAGCGTAATAACGCACAGTCCCGACCTTTAATAGGGCTTCGACATCACCCTCTTCGTACACTCGCATTACTTTAACACAAACTGTTTCATTGTGAAGTTGTGTCTTCCAAATGTCCCCAAAACTCCCGGCGGCCACTGGGTTCCCGGCCAGCCGTAAGTTTGGGATTTCACAGCACCGCGGATGTTGTTTGAACCTTTTCGAGAATTTCAACAGACCCCTCAGGAGTACGGGTCGAATACGGTTGTCCAGAAGCGGATAATCCAAAAGCTGCCCCAGCCAACGACGTGAGTAATGATCAATGGTGAAGTAGTTCACTTACATCTTGCAACGAATCTAGTAGTTGTTGTGCGTGGTTCTGAGCTTCCGAAAGGTCTTGGGAGGCATTACGATCACGAAGGATTTCAACAAATTGGGCGCAGATGCAGACAATATCGGTCTGGATCATGTCAGTAGTTGCCTCCGTAGTATCCTCGCCCTAGCGTGCCGACTTCATCACTTCCAAATCCAAGATCGGGAATAGAACCCTTACCTGAAGTTCCTTCCAAAGTTTCACCACAGTGGAAAGCACTACGCGAAAATTGGCGAGGGACATCGTGACATCCCATCCCCTCCAAATTTTAACCTGGGCTCGGAAGTCAGCCACGACCCTGTTCCAGACAAAATTGTATAGATAAGTATTCAATATCAACGGAATCAGGAAATTATTACTTGTCACTGGTAGCAAATTTCCTGAGGAGGTTGGCAAATACAAATGATATCAGGCGCTAACTCCAATTTATTGTCCATTCACGAAAGTAGAAGGTAGACCGACCTGCGGTAGCGCATGAGGCAAGTTGCAAATCATGTAGATGTTTTCAACTTTATGAACCAATGGTCCAGTGTGAGGATCATGCAGCACATTCGAGCGTAGAATCTTTCTGTTGCGCACCAGCCATTCTCCTGGGTGCTCCCAATCGACGGCCTCCATGCCAGAATCGGGTTTGTAGGCACTTGAACCCCCCTCCAGCAGACAGACCAGAAAATCGCGATAACGAATACTGGTCGCTAGGTGTCCAGGAACAAATCGGTTCAGAGCTGCGATAGTGTCGAGTCCTGCACTGAACACCTTGCTTGTAGATGTCTGAAACAATATTGCCCCAATACGGATGGCGGCGTCGTATTCCGGAGGATATAATCGGGTACGAGTGGATTTCCGAGTCAAGCTCTCCAAGCGCGCCCAGTCATTGGAGCCCAATTCCAGAATGTATTCTCGCCACGCAGGAGCGTAGCGATCCACCCACAATGAATAATTGGCATCATCCCGAGAGAGCAGCTGGTTGTTATCGATGTCGTCCCATGCCCAGAAAGCGGTATTTTCCTCGGCATCGGATTCAATGATACTGAGGAGGATGTCGACCTCAGTCGATTTTGGTGAAACTTGATATTGGAGTCGAAACGTAACCCAGAGAATGACGGGCCATACAGGAGGCTCCTCAATCATATTGTCCATCAACCATTGGTGCAGATCGGCATCCACGTCGCACATTGTGGTGCGTTCTTCGGCTTGACGATGCAATGTGGACATGATGTGCGTGATCAGACTTTTTGGTGGGTAATTTACGTTGAATCGTACAAGAAGCGCTCGGATGGCCGCTGGGTCATTTGTAATTTCGGGTCCTAATTCAAAGAGGACCCTTACAAGGGATATGCCCGACGGAAGACTGAACAAAATAATGTTGATGGAATTTTCCTTCGGATTGTTGGGCAACATACCTGAGGCTAGGAAAAATTTGGTGTAAGATAGGAGCCATCGATTGCCTGCCATATTTGGACCAGGAGGCAACAATAAGTGCTTGCCGCTGTCTCGCATCCAGAACAGGGGAATCGGGAGGTGGGTCGGATAACAGGTTGGACATTAGCCTTGCGACTTGTTTGGGGGACAAATCTGTTTGCTCGAAGGAGGGGCTGTGACGCAGTGCTAGCATAGCAGCGTCGAATTCAAGTTGGATGACACTCATAGCCTGTATGAAAAGCTCAGCCCCGCAAGAGATCATGGGAGCCGCCAGGATGAGTTTCTCGAGCGGGCGCAGATCCAACCAGTCCAAAAACCGCACTAGATCAAAATCGCGGAAGACATCTTCCGTGCTGTCGTCTACGCAGTCTCGAAAGCGCCCAGCGAGGAGGGGGTCGTGTGCAAGCAGTTGTACCTCATGTTCCAGGAGCCGGAAGAAGAGAGAATGTCGCGAATGAATGACAAGCTGACGGAGGAGGTAGATATCTAGGCCGTGAAGGTCCGCTAACTGGAACATAGGTGAGATTCATATCCAGAGACTATGTAGAAGGTGGTGACGATACGCACACGGCGTATCTCATTCCTGTTTGTTTCAAAATTGTCTTCGGTGAGGGTGTAAAGAAGGAAGAAGATTGGAGCCTTGATTCGATCGTCGTCCCACTGGCATGGCGATGTAAGGTCTCGGGACCATCTAACCAGGGGTTGCGCGCTTCCAGGTTCACCTCCGATGTCGATGCTTAGATCGGGTGTTGGTGAGTTGGTGCTGGCGCTCATCATCTGGCGGTTGTCTGGCGGCCTTGGTCAAGGGAGGCACACAGCCCGGGTGGCGGGCGCTCAACGGGCGCTGCTGTGCGTCAACCTGCCATGAGTTGTTCGCACGCGGTCGGGCATACATCAGCCTTTTGACATTTTGGTTGCCGAGTTGTGATGTTTTTACGTATTGTCGCGTTGTTGATGGATTTTGTCAGCGACGGTGAGCTCGACATTGAACTTGAAATTTGGTCGGGGCATATAGGATGGGGTGCAGGAATGTGGAGCTCCCTTGGGCCAGAAGGATTTTCAATTTTGATCAACCGCCGAAGCACGGCAACAGTGCACCATCACCGGTGTTGTGTATTTTAGGCCCAATGTTGTGGGTGTTGCGTGTTGTGGCATTTTCATGTGTTTTTTGGTGTTGTTTGGTGTTGTACAACACCACAACGAATATGTCAAAAGTCTGATGTAGCTCTTTGCTGAATTAATGATAGCCGCCCTGAAAGAAAACAGAAGCAAACATTTCATCCGGCTACTTGCCGATCGCGTTTCATTTTCGAACCACTGTTGAAAAACGGGACGAACTGCTTCCTTTTGGTCAGCTTTGATCAAAGTTCATCTAAGACTCTGAGTAAAATGGTCGTTTCTGACCAATACAATCCAGACCTGAAGGCAAGGGGGGTTCGGCTTTCATAGACTCGTCACCAGTCTGCCATGGACGGCAGATCTTCGTGCAAGCACGTTGCCGTCGGCAGACTGGTAGTCGTCCACTCTTGACTTTCCGCCTCAAACGTAAGCCCCAAATCGGGGAATTTGATGGCGGCAAACCGGCACCCATTTGATGTGCCGCCACTGTCGAGAAGACCAAGGCAAATAGAAACATACAACGCGCGCCTTTCCCTCTTCCCCCATCTCGCTAACGATGGCCCTTCGCGGTACGACATGCACAACCTCGCCAAGTGTCAAAAATTCAGTCCTCCACTTCCCAAAGCGCAGTTGTTGTCGCCGGCCCTAGCACAGGAGGGCTACTAGTGGGGCGTATAAAGGGCAGGACGACATAAAAGTGCGTGATATGAGACCCGCCATGGACAGTTTTCAGTCTAATATGTTCCATCCGAACCCCGCCTCCTCTCCCCGACTTCTCAGGTCAGGACCTTCTTGTTTTGCCAGCTATCAATGACTACGCAATTCTACAGGATTCTACTCCCCGCAGAGCCCTCAGGCAACAAACAAGTCTAAGCCAACAAAACTCGCCTCCTCTGTGCCATCTGTTCCCTCCCTGCCCAACCCATCCCTTTCCTCTCACCGGCATGCGTACGCAAGGAATGTACCTTCCCTGGTCGTACTTGCGACGGCACTTATCCTGAATCTTCAATGTATCTACTAGTAATGTTGTTGATAATATTATTTATGTTTCTGGTTTGTCCAGAATATATTGTGGTGTCTCAGAGAGATGTTAAGAACATTAAGAACAAGCTCGCCTCGGCGATTCTGACTTGGCAAAATTTCACGGTGGTCGGCAACATCGGCAAGTCTCCTAACTGGCCGATGTGCCGCCATCAAATTGCCAAATCGGGTGCTTACGTTTGAGGCGGAATCTAAACATCTGTAGTCGTCAGTGCGGTGCGTGTGGAGTTTGAAATTTTGAGTAGTGCCGATCGTCGGCATCACGGGGGCTGTGCAGCTCCTGCTAAAATTCGGCTGTTTCCCCACACTTTCTGCATATTCTGAGGAGGCAGATTTCAATATATGTGGAATAAACGCAACCGTACCTTTGAAATTTTTAAAACTAACAACAATTGCGCTCAGAACAGCAGAGAAGGAAAATTTTCAAACTCCGCGCGCAGCACTTGCACAACTCCCGAGAACCACCAGTCTTCCTACGGCAACGTGCTTGCACGAAGATCTGCCTTCCATGGCAGACTGGTGACGAGTCTACGGGCACGGATTCGAACTCAGAACGAGCTGGGAGCGAATACAAAACATGACTTTGCCGTTTGTCTGAATCTGTGATTAGTTCGGCGACATGTGGCGACTCGTAAATCGGGTAAAGTACACAGTAAAAGGCACGCGGACTCCATTGTGATCACTACATTCTGATTAACGTATGTTCTAAATTATACACTTTCACGCATAGTCCGGGAGGCTGTCGTCGACCAGCGGGTGTTTTCCGCGGATGTTTATGAATGACCACTGTCGACGTATTCGAATCACGAACAACTGTGGAATACCACACAGCGCTCACCTCTCCAACAAGTGGCCCACGTCGAAGGAAATTCACGTCTAAGAGATTCAACTCAGTCCAGAATGGGCGAAGGCCAGCGTCCTCCAACATGGTCCACCATCTGTCAAAGGTTCCAACCCGGTCAATATCTGTCGAAATGAGGTCAGGTCAAAAGCCCCGCGCCCAACAAACAGGATTTGACGCACGAGCAGGGGCGAAACTTAGATGAATCTCGATTTGCAGTTGCCCGAATGGAAGAGGCTTCCCCTTGAACGATTCGATGACCGCGGTGAGGGCTGGGAACTCCGACCCTTCGATGTCAATCTAGGCCCCTTGTAAAAGTTCGCAATGTCAGAATGGAGATGATACCTTCCAGATATCTATGAAGTCGTGGCCGAGCTCCTTCATAATTCCCTGAAGTGAGTACTCCTTCGGAGTCGCATCGTGGTTATCAACGGCGCCGATTTTGTACGGGAAAAAGTGGGCACGCGCGTTAACTTCGGTGTCTGCACGGAGCTCAGGACCCCATTCTGAAACAGAGAAGTCGAATCCTGCGGGATCAACATTAGGAGGATGTTGTGGGATACGTGCCGGGATACGGGGCTCACCGTAGACCTGGCAGTCTAGTGACTGTCGCAATATCTCCTGCTCGAAGCTGGATTGGCGCTCCACCCCCATGGAATATATCACGCAGTTGGGATGGTGAGTTGCACGCTCAAGACCGCAAACCCACTTGCCACCATCTCCCATCGTTCCTAACGGATGCTGGGGGTTAGCGAAGCCGTGGCACGACACGTACTGCACACAATTTTGCTCACCAACACGATACACCGGGAACGGGCATGAGAATGCCGGGCCGTATAAATCCCAAAGCGTGTAGGGAGCAGTGCCGGGTGCTGGGAATCTGTACGATGCATAATTCAATCGATGCTGCTATCTGAGGCTGGACACCCACGCCAGTGCTTCAAGGCCACCGATCCTCTCTATAGACGCCATTCTTTCACGCACGGCGGCCTGGTATCGCAGCTCGTTGGCTGCCAACGTTAGATTAATGCGGCTCCCCTGTCGCCCCGCTCCAGGCGAGGTCTCAAGAGATTCTAGTTTGGAAAACTTAGATGTTTTGAAAGAGTCGAATACACCTAGGGACGCTTGCTGATGTGCGAGGAGGTACAAGCAGCTAAGAAGAAGGAAAATAGCCGGAAAAGCCCAGAGGTTAAGTCGCGCCATTGAATGTGGAAGATGAATGCAAGGGTCTGGTGGAAAGCGGTCTTTCTACTCCGGCCCTTCCTCGATCAGATGCTGCGGACGTATACAACTTACATGTTCACCGTTGCAATCAGTGTTCATTCGGACATAGCATAGAAGGGGGCTGCATTAGTGCGCCGGCAACCTATGGGTTTGTGCAATGCTGGCAGGCTTGGCTGTCCCGGTATGGAATTCGTGTGGTTGTCCTGACATACGTCGCCCCTTCCCACCTCTCTTTGGCGATATCATTATCGATATGGAGTATTATGGGTGGCGGGCGCTTCGCTGAAATGGGTGGGCGAAGAGAGAATGAAACATGCCCGAGATGGCCGAACGTAGTTGTATATCGGCGATCAGGAAAGTTTAGCATGCAGCACGTCAGAACCTGCTCACGAGGATGCAATGTCGAGGCTGAGGGAGCTTTGACTCTCAGAATCTCAGCAATGTACGGCAGGCTCGCACGTCCGCGTCCTCCATATGGACACGGGCATGAACCCCGCAACCTAGCGACATCCCTTCGCATTTAACGCTGATAAGGGTGGCAATACATTTACGGAGGACCAAGGAGCTCAAATCGGCCTCCATGGAGATAGCACGATTCTTTCACAATGGCTATGGAAACTGCCCATAGCCTATGGGCAGTTTCCAGGAATAGTGATGGTGGCAGCGTGATGGCGGCAACGGTGCCGTCCGGGGCCGATTGATGCGAACGGATACCGGCATCCTTAGTTTCATTACATTTTCTCTGTCGTCTATTCTCCCTCTTCATTGTAGGGATGTGTGCTTATTTGCAACCCAAACTGGCGACCACCTCAACGCTACCTTAGGGTTGGAGTTTCAGACTCCGCTCGCAGTTTGATTGCTGAAGGGTCAGGGCTTCTATCAAAACCTTCCAGTAGCACAGGGTTGGTGCAAGCAAAATGTGTAGACAAGTCGCATAAACACAATTGATTCAATATGTAGCACACATGGCGATTTATGGACGGAACTTTGAGGAACAGAGATACACAATTAATGGTGGACAGGAAAACCGAATCGGAAGCGCATGACTGAGGTTAAATTTGTTCAGTCACCCGCAGTACTGCACTCGACCATCTGATCGCTGAACTCGCACTCAGTGTCGTAACTTGGGTCAGTTCCAGCCTGAGTCTGGATCTGTCCGACTTCGTAGACGTCCGATGTGCCGATGCACTGAGTATAGCAGATGTTGTTGGCTTCGTTGTCTGGTAGCAACGGTGAGAGCAAAGTCAAAGGCTGCACCACGTCAAGACATACCCTGAATGTAACCTGCAACGCCGCCTGCAATGGAATCGTAGTCGCTAGGATTGCGGTCACTCGAGTCACCATCACTTCCAAAGTCCCTACATGGGGACACAGATGGTTGAATCAGTTGTAAGCCCTTTAGGACCTTCTAACAATTTACTCACGTCCACTCATAAGACACGGAGCCCCCGTCGTTGTCGCTGTTGTCCTGTCGGCGCCCAATTCCGGTGCTGCTGGGCTGGATCACGAGGCGGTGGCGAGACGGGGCCGTCCTGGCATAGTGCACAAAGCCGACGTGAGCGCCATTTGCGAATGTTGAATTGCGCTCGAGGACGGCCCGGTAGTTGGTGATGAAGCGATGGGCCGGGTGGTCTGAAGTAGGGTCGTAGTCTGTAATCGCGATCGTGGCATTATCGTAGTAGAACCCTAGGCTGCGCCGACCAGGGACGGGAGCCCAGAGACCCGCAGCGGTGAGAATAAGACCGCTGATAATGCCTGTGACGCAAGATCCAAAGTGGCCTATAGCGAAGAGTATGAGTTGACCAATATTTCGATTCCATAAGAATAATGAAACACCTTGGTCACAGTTGCTGACTCCAGTGTTGAATACGCTGACACCGCCGACGATAAGGCCAACCTGGCGTGCAGAACGTTCTGATGTTGATCGACCGACATGAATCAAGGTTGCGCACCTTGGCACCAGCATTGCCGGAAGTAAATGTTGCAAATGGGTTGAGACCTCGTTTGTCAAGTTGGACCAGCTCGGATGTTCCTGGTCCACGGACGGCGAGCCCGGATGTGCCCTGGTGCGTCTCATGGGTCGGGTGAAGAAGGGCACCGAGCGCATCAGTTGTGTCTTTGTCGAGTTTCACAGTAATGACCTCCTGGGGCCTGTAGAGAGTATTGGCCAAGACCCAGCCGCCCACAATACAAAGAGAGAGAATGATGATCCACTGAAGCCGCGACGGACCCTCTCTGTTATTACGCGAGGAGGATTCAGCGTGGAGAGACCCGTCACCTGCGACCTCAGTGTCAGAGTAGCGCTTGTCGCGCGTGTACTGAAGCGACATGACGGAGAGAGGAGAGAGGTGATGAAGCTCGGAAGCTGGTCGTTGGAGGTTCATACCATTCCTTCTTATAGGAAAGTTGCCCGGTCAACATCGGGCTACGTTTCGATGGGGGTACATAAGTCATAGTCTACGTGACGTCGCCATGCTCAGTCTCTACCTTAATCTCGCCCAAATCTCATGCGTCTATTGAGTATTCTAATTATGTATATGCCTCTTTTGCCACCTGCACCACTGCAAGCCCTTCTGATCCTCCGAAAAACAACCACATATGAGGTCAATGCTAGGATTCAATTGATTCTCCCGCGCTCTCGATTATAGTCAAAACCCAAAATTGTTGAAATAACTTTCTATGCCAGGATCCACGATCTCTAAACAGGTTGACGCAGGTAAGTAGACTACGTAGGCCGGCGCCCACACTGTGGCTATGGACATAGCACCATGTCGACACAAATCTGTGTCTACGGTTGGGCCACTGCGGACCGGGCGTCTATGGACTGGTTGTGACAGCATGGCACTTGGCACACGCCGTGTGAGACCGTGTGGTACAAGTGTAGGTGGGCATCGAAATAGTGGACGGTGATGTGGCACCCGCGCAGACCGACTTGTTTCGTTACTGAATTGGAGTAAGGGCCAGCCCAGGAGGTTGGTTATGGGTTGGTTCAACCAACCTTGGTTGAGATGCATTTTGGAATTCCTCGAACAAGACATTGTAGTGTACATGTGTTCCAACACTTCTCCGCTTTTCGTTCGAACTCTGAGAGTAGCTTTTTTTTTCTTTACGGTGCTGGCTAAATCCGGCGTATACACAATACAAAAGACGTTCCGGAGACAACCATCGAAGTGGAGCGAGGTGGAGCAGCATATGTCTCCGGTTTTACATTTACTGCCTCCGGCTTCACGTTTTCTGCGATATTGAATTATTTGCTCCGGCTCCACCGGTGTCGAGATGTTGATATCCGTTCGCCTGTTCAATGTATCAGCGGTAACGACGACCTCGGGAGTCAGGATGAGGAGGGATAGAACACACTTCGCCACGCCTAGAAGAACTATTTTCCAATCAAATCAAAACACGATCAGAGCCACCAAATTCGCGTTTGGGACGAGAGCTCCAGAGAGTTCTTTGAAGGCGATCGCGTCATCCCGAATTTTTCTTGCGCAATTGTACTTCTGACAGTAGTATAATTTAAGTTCTACCAATGCATATCGTTTACCGTTTGTATCTCAGCATTGTTACATATATTACTATCCATGGGGAAGAAAGGTAACAGCTAGAAAAGACGCCGCTGCGGATGTCAGCCGCTCCACAGTTTAGCGCAATACTACTTTCTTGCCTCCGGTTCCACTGCATGGTGGAGATTTTTACGCACCGTGCGTGCTCACCATAGAATGGACTGATACAATCACACCGTCGATGAAGGCTTCCGGACTCACACTCAAATTCTTGTCCACGGTTTGACCTACTGAAGAAAAATATCTGCACTGACAGCATACTACAAATGGTAAATCGAAGCCAATATCAACGTTGACCATCCTAACATGTGACGAGTATGAGTTAATGATATCGCTGGCCAAAATGAAAGTCCCAACCTTGAAAGCACACTGATTGATCGCGACTCTTTGCTTCTCCCAGAATGCAATGGCTTGTAGCGGAGGGTCTGGAAATCTCTGCACAAATGTAGCTTAGTGCCAGCTAAATTGAATTGTGTGTGAGATTCACCCGGAGCCATTCAAGTACAGCGTCATCAGATCTTGGGTCGGAGAATATCCTCGTGTGGGCCTGATAATGATCAACAGGATTGATGTTTCTTGGATCACAAATTTGACCCAGGTCAAGGCTCTCGAGCTCATGCAAAATCCGCGAACTTGGGTGACAATCAGTCAAGATGGCAGAGTAGCTGGGCCAGTGTCAACTTAATTTCTTTGACAAAATGGTGCTTGCCTCGTGAAATCCAAGGACCCCTCCATAAGCCGGGTTTTGGCAATCCGAATCCAAAGGAGCGCGAGGTCTTCTGAAATAGCCTGTCGACCCAAATATAGGTTCCCGGCTCTGTAACGATCTGCTAAAAAAGCGACGGGCAAGTCCCCAGGGTTTAAAGGTAACGTGAAAAGTCCGCGGATCTTGAGAAATGGCTGAAAGACTCGAAAATTGTGCTGTGGACCGAGACAAAAAATGACCCCGTTCAGATCATGGTGATTGACTGTTGGTCTGAGAAGAAAGAGAAGGTCTGGGTTTTGGCGGAAGATCTCGCGATAGATTGCATCGAACTTGTATGTTGGGCGAGCCTTATTGGGTGTTGGTGAGCGGTCAACTGAGCGGTCAACCAGTTCTGCGATGAACTGATGGTCCTCCCACAGTTGGACTAGGTCTTCTGGGTACCCTGAACCCCGCTAAAATCTTGTTGGCCAGGTCGAGCCGGAGCTTGAGGGCTACATACCTTTGGCCAGGATTCCGAGTCCCCAAACCGGGAGAAAATAGTGTTCTGGACCTGTTCATGGCGTAGGAGGTTTATCAATGTGCTGCATGGAGTGACAAAACTGAGGAGCCGCGGGAGGCCACCCACGACGTTTCTGCAGAAATCAACGTGAGTGCACATGGCATGGACGAATATGTGACTGTCTCACAGGTGAAAGTTCCTGGTATCTGCCGTGGTTGGGGGTGAAGACAGTAACCGCAGCGCGCAGTGAAGAAAATCTGAATGTAGCCATGCGGTTGATAGACACCACCGCCCCGACCGTTGTGGGTCGCCTAGATAATCATCAAGTGATGCGTGTAACGGAAACACATTATCAGGGACACCGAATCGAGTGTACATCGGTGGGACATAGAACAGTGAATGGAGGGCACGCAAGGCAAGACGGGCAGATCCAGAAGGAAGTTGGAAAAACGTCTCGATATGTTCTGGACGCATGGCGACACAATTATCTTGTGTACCTTGCCAAATGGCATGGAGAACACGAAGCCGTGTTGACTCAGGAGGCACGACTGAGAGGATCTCAGTGTAGAGATCATCGAGTGGGGCAGTGCTATTCGGATCCAGGTTCAACACGGCCGCGAGCCGTTCAGCTGGATGCGTGTATTCATCGCCGATGAAGCGAACGACTGTAGCGGCATATATGAAGATTCCGGATGACTTTCTGATCAAATGTTTAACTGCCTTGGAAGCTGGCCAGCTGGGTCCAAGGTCGATTCCCCTGCCCAGAAATTCGTGATAAATCCTGGAGAACTCCTCCTGCAGGTAAATTCTGATATCGTTGTAAGCAGATTCGTCGGCAGAAAGTTCAGAATGGCGGCAGATCGAGAATGTGTTGTTGGATTGTAGTGTTTCACGGAGGTGTGGCTCCGGGCGGCTCGTTATCAGAAGTCGTACAGGAAGCTGGTGGTCCCGAATTGCCGTAATGAAGAGATGGATAATTTGTTGCTGGACCTTGTGGTCCATGCATTCATCTAGGCCGTCGAGTACGATGACCGGCATAAGTTGAAGGCTTGAGGTATTTTGGAAAGGCTTTGCAAGGAGCTTTTGGAATTGAACTGTCATGGCGCGGCCGACTACCAGTTTATCGCTCTCAACAGCCTGTTGAATTGGGAGGAGCAGTTCAGAAATCGATGTCGCCAGCTGGTACGCCAGAGTTGTGAACAAGCCATTCCACATTCCGCGCTTAGGATGCCCGCGTCTGAAGAAGAAGGAGGCTCCAAGGCGGTCTTGTTCTTGGCAGTCTCCCGCAAACATCTGCGCGATGGCGGATTTGCCCATCCCTGCCGCGCCGTAAAGCCACATAATGGAGCTTTCTGGGCTCGTGTCGACGGACCAGGCCCTCAGCTCTTCGAGAACCCTAGTCCGCGTCCCCGGGTGGCAGGCAGGTTCAGGGAATCGCTCCACCGAGTCGTGGAGGGCTTCCGTCACCACGGAATGGTACAAAATGTCGATTCCTATGGGGATACGATCAGTTTGTAGCCTGTGTAGCGAACTGAGTATTGCACACCTGATTCACCGTATGAAGTCACGTTGAGCTGTGTCATGTTACCCCTCACGCTGTTGTAGGCCGTGGAGATATCCGTGGGATGGGCTCTACTCTCCCCGCCATCGAGGTGCAGGGGTATGAAGCGGGCGGCCACCTCGTCCACGCCATCATATTCAATCGGAGATATTGGATTTCTGCTATCAGCCAAACGGGTGGGATGCGCGCAGCGATTCTGACGATTAAGATTGTCAAGACCTGGGGCCAAGCTTTACTATACCGAGACAGCGGGCAGACAAGAAATGAGCGCACCAAAGGGTCGTCCAGCGTCTGCCTGGGGGCGAGTTGGTCTAACGGTGGAGTTGAAGACCTGGGTCATATTTCCCGCCACGTTGTTGAAGTTTCCTCCCTCGATGTGGGAACCATTGAGAGCGAAGGACATAGCGGTCGGGAAAAAAGAAGGTGCTGCTCTGTGTGTAAGCGCCCGGAATGGCAGTGGCCCGTGGGGCGTGGGGACGATCTGTCAGTGTCAGTGTCAATGCGGCGCTACATCCGCACTCTCCCGATGCCTTGGACGGCTTCGAAACTTCCAGTTGAATGCCCTCTCGTGCCAATAAGAGTGGGTTGCCCCGCTTCGCGGCAGAGCTCACTATCTCTAAGATAGCCTTAAAGTAGACTCGAAACATCCGAGGGCGTGAGGTCCCAAAGACAGCCATTGTTGGTCTGATGCCTTATTTATTGACTGGTTAGATTACAACTGGCTCGAGTCCTTACAGCTAATAACAGTACCGAGGGCGCGGCGAAGAAAATTCCCATTTGGGACATTTTCAAAGAATTGCCCATAGCTCGGAGCGCTAATTCCCAATGGATTTCCTTGAAAATAGGCTAGATTTCTGGGTTAATTCATGCGGAATTAGTGATAGAGATAAACTTGTAGAAATATTGCATGGTTGATGAACTTGGATTTTGGGCTGTTTTGGAGGAAATCCATCGGGAATTGGCCGAGCTATGGATAATTCTTTGAAAATGTCCCAAATGGTAATTCTTTTCGCCGCGCCCTCGGTACTGTTATTAGCTGTAAAAGGCTTGGTTCCGGAGTCATTTTGAACTTCGATGATGAAGCGCAGAGGTAGGGAGCATGGGTGAAAATAGTAATCCAACAACACCACATACAACCAATAATCCAGCGCGCGCGAGGTCGGGGCTCCGTGCGAAGTATACGCATGCTGCAATCCAGACAACGAACTTCGAAAGCCAGTGTGCAAGAGCTCGAATAAAATATTGATGGTAATATGGCGCGACCAGCGCGCCGCCGAGTGCGTCGTACAACCTTTCAAACCTCCTCCATCGTTTTTCTTTCCAACTTCTCCTCTGAATCCACCACAACAACTCGTTCAACCAAATCCAAATCCCAAACTCAAGCTCAAACCCGAATCCAGCCAAATCCCAATCCATCCTGTCCAACGAAAACCATTCAAGAATCTGAACAGGGGCACGAGACCCTGCAGCAGGACCACTAGTCTTGCCAATGAGAACCAGGACGCTCCTGCCGCGGGTCTGGGCCGTGTAAGGCGCGCGGCGATCCATAATTGGGCAGGGTGCTGGAGCCAGGGCTTGAACTTTGACACCTCCGCTAAAACAAAGCCAGAGAAACCGAACTAAGAGGGGGTGAAAGGTGGGGTATATATTATCCTTTATCGAGTTTATATCGAGCTTTTATACCTACACTGTTTGGGCTGCACAGCCAATCACAAACAGCTATTGTTCACATAGAAGCCATTCACACCGACGATTGCCAAATTTAGGTTGACCGGAGGTGTAACTCCAAACGCGAACTTTCAAGTTCAACAAAAGCTCGTCGGAAAGTCAATCCGTTACTAGTAGTTTAAGTACATCTGAAATTGTATCCTAAACTACAAGAATAAAATCAGGTTTTGAGCCAGCTCGAAATCCCAAGAGTCAGATTGCAAAAAAAGTGCGCCGAAACTGTAAACCGAAACTCACCATTTCAGTACAAAAAAAAGTACGGCTGAAACCTAACATTTCCGGCGCACTGAAATGGACAGCAAAATTCCGGGTTTTGTATCTCATTTCAGTGCAACTGAAATAACAGATTTCAGTTTGCATTTCAGTTGAAGCTGAAATCCAAACCGAAACTATTTATTTCAGCCAGGCTGAAATTCGGTCGGCCGATCGTCCGCAGACGATCCGCCGCTCATCTGCGGACAGGCTACCACTCGTCTGCAGACGGTCTGCGGCTCATGCACACGGTCGAGCCGGGTCGTCAAGTGCAACTGCAGGGGGGTCGACCTACACAATATGGTGACCGTCTGCACATGAGCCGCAGATCGTCCGCGGACGAGTGGCAGCCTGTCCGCAGATGAGCGGCGGACGATCCGCTGCTCGTGCGCCGACCGAATTTCAGTCTGGCTGAAATAAATAGTTTCGGTTTGGATTTCAGCTCCAACTGAAATGCAAACTGAAATCTATTATTTCGGTTGCACTGAAATGAGATACAAAACCCGGAATTTCGCTGTCCATTTCAGTGCGCCGGAAATGTTAGGTTTCAGCCGCACTTTTTTTGTACTGAAATGGTGAGTTTTGGTTTACAGTTTCGGCGCACTTTTTTTGCAATCTGACTCTTGGGATTTCGGCTACGTTTCAGCTGGCTTAAAACCTGATTTTATTCTTGTAGTTTAGGATACAATTTCAGATGTACTTAAACTACTAGTAACGGATTGAATTTCCGACGAGCTTTTGTTGAACTTGAAAGTTGGCGTTCGGAGTTACACCTCCGGTCACCCTAAACTTGGCAATCCCCGGTGTGATTGTTCAGAAGAAACGTGTTCCTGTTTCCTTCCAACACGTCCCCTTCTCGACGCGCCACAAACCAGTGCGTGCTGTTCCCATCAACCACGTGCCCGTGATTCCGTGTTTCAGCCACTTCTAAGGAATATACTGAAATTACCAAAATCAATCAGTTAATGGTGTTTCATGCCTGCGCACAGAGCCAGCTCATCAATGAGAGGCATAAAAAATTGTAGTACTGTAGTATTTTGTTCAATTCTTCAGTTACGCGTCACACCCATTGTTTTCTGACGCCAGCAATAATTCTTTCTCGATTCGTCAGATTTTATGAGCTTTTTGAAAGAAAAGTCGGCATAACTGCCAGAACGCTGTGCTTGTTTTATTCAAAGTCCAATGGAAATTATAAAGATAGTGGATAGGTAGGTAACGGTCCCACTTAGGAAATAATTCTGAGGTGTTTCTTAAAAGGTGCTGATTGTGTGATGTCAATCTTGGGTTAAATCCGCCAGCAGGCAGTCGAAAAAAATACCACTGAATATAGTGGGAAGCTCGAGCCTCCAGCCAACCAAGTACTGGCACATCTTCGACCTAAATTTACCTCACACCAGTTTCAACATGCCCGAGATGCCCGAATCGATCGGAATAATCAACCGAACACAATATTTCTATGGATAAGCATTAATGATTAATGCTTATCCATAGATGACCTGACCACGCTTCGCACCGCTCCAATGCCTTCGAGAATGAATTTAGGTACTTTCAAATAATCGATAAATGCCAAAAACATAGGTCCTGCGTAAAGATACGGGAAGGATAAAATGAACAATTCTGTCAATGCACTGCCGGAGTGTTCTCGCAACCATCCTAAAGCACCGGGAGATTCCAGTAGTGGCCCCAACCACAAGCATTCGTTTGGTTCTCCTTGGTTGGAGGTTGTGTTGGTGAAGAGATTCATAGGATGGCGAGGAAGGAAGGAGAATCGTCGGAAGGATATTTTGGCTGTGTTCATCACACTCGGCGGCGCGTTGGTCGCGTGGCCACAACTCACTGCATTCAAGGCCATCCTAGACTTACCCTCTGGTAAGGTCCCTATACAGAGCTGGGCAGACCACATCTGTCTAGTGACCTACACAATTTCTGTGTAGCTCCGTATAGTTCTGTGTAGCTGTGTGTAGGTCTGCCAAGGTACTGTACTATTAAAATCAATTCGTCAAGGGGTGTGACACGTGACCCAAAGTTCCAATTCGTCAATTCGTCAAAGGAGCTCGAGCTGCGTGACAGCCCCCAAAATTTCGTCAACCCGTAAATATATTCCAGGAGTTGTGTTGAATGCACAGCGACTCAATGGAATAGTTTAAAGACTTGAGCAATTTATTTCGCCATATCTTTGAGTGATCGGAAAAATGCATTTTTGCTGTTGAACAGTACTTGAACTTGCTCTGAACGACGATATTTGTGAGATTTGAAGCCAAAAACCATAAAAATGGGCAATAACTTGAGTGGAAAGTGCCCACAGCTGAGGAAAATTGCTCCTGAACCGAAATTTTGAATCTATCGTGATGGGAAGTAAATTCGTCAAGAGCGTCGGTGACGTGTGACAAGGTTACAAAATTCGTCACGTCAAGCACCCGCGTGACGCGTGACTGACGAATTGATTTTAATAGTACAGTACAAGACGGGCTGCCGCTTCGCTCTGGCAATTCCAAGATGAAAAATCAGAGGTTAATCTGACTACACACTACGAGGATACAGCGGGGTAACGACAATGGATGAAGGCAGTCTGACGGAGGACTCATTGTCTTAACCATGAGACTCCCGTGTGGCCTTGAAATGCCGAACCAAGACGCTTGCGAAATTTCAAGCAGACAGGATTGTATGCGAGAAATTGAGTTGCGGCCGCGGTGGGAGGAGCTGTCAACATTTAAATGTTGGTGATTGGGAAATATTTAAGGCAGGCTACGCACCTCCGATAACTGAGCCCAGTGCTGGGAGTAGAGGCCAACAGTGTCAGGATATATCCAAGGACCATTTGACTGGAAATCGTAACCAGATGGAACGCAACGTCCGCTGTCAGAATACGCAGGGCTGCGAGCAGATTGAGCAGGGTTGTACGGTCCGCAGTTGATTTGGGCAAACGAGCTTGAGCTGTCGAGAAATTCAACGCTAAATTGAGACCAGGTTTTGAACTGGGCCGAAACTTTCAGTATTTTTGCGTCGTTGATAGACACAGGTTTTGTGTGCTGTTGATTTGACCCTGGACAGAAAGCAGCTCAGATTCATATACTTTAGTAAGATGGCAAGGTCTTGGCCCGATGAATGCATAGAACCAGGGGAATACATAGTTCAGAATGAGTGGGCCGGGGAAATGGGAGTGGGATCAAAAGAGGTGCAGAAAACGGCGCTTGAGGGCGGATTTATACAGCACTCGCGTCCAAGATGCGAAACGTCTCCTGGTTGTGCATTAAAGCTGTGAGATCATGAGACCAGACTACTCGTCTCAAAGGCCCCGGAATGGATTAGATCCAACAGCTTTTTACCATTGCGGCGCAGTTGGACGATTGTTAATTTCGGGCATGGTGAGAATATTAATGTCGAACAGAGAGAGATCAAGATCTTCGACTGCTGCGGCCATTGCGGCACAGCATTTCATAGGTTTTTTGAGTCTTGAAATGTGGCGGAGGAACAGAGAAGAACAGGAGGAGTTAGCCCGTATGGGGATGCAACCAACGAGCTACAAAGAATCGCCGAGGTAATGGTTAAAGAACGGTTAATGGGTTAAAATATTTGGTCAACCAAAGCGAGTGACTGTGGGTTTGTGCTGTTGTTGAAATTTATTGCACGGACCTTGACTGCTGCGGCAAAGGCTGCCTAACATGAACCCGAGGTCAGCTGAGGATCTCAATGGGGATGGATCGAAGCAGCTCCGTGCAAAAAAAATTAAAATGGAGCACGAAACCAGAGCAAGACGAAAGGATATCAGATAAATGGAGAAAAGTACAAACATTTATAAAGAATCGCGAAGCATTTCGTTAAAGAACGGTTAATATAAGGTGGCGGTGTCGGCCCTTTGGGACGTCCTGAACGTGGCCCTCGCTTATTCTCGGGCGCGCACTCGTCGGGCCAATTTTGCGGGAAAAAAAACTGACCCTCCTCGTGCATTTGAGGCTCGTCGTAGGTCCCGCCTTTGGCGGGACACTCCTCCTCAATACAGAGGCCTTGGTCGATCCCGCCCCTTGTATTCCTGGCGAAGCTCCTTCGCAATTTACCATCTCTCGTGCGCCTGCTGGCTTTCACCTTGTGACAGCAGGATAATTCCTGACTCACTCAATTTATGCCCACAGTTTGACTTACGTATACCGAAGAAAGTATCTGCACTGACAGCACACTCCAAATGGTAAATAGAAGCCCAATATCAATGTCGACCATCCTAAAGTGTGACGAGTATGAGCTAATGATTTCGCTCGACAGAGCAGACCGAAAGTTCCAACCTTGAATGCACACTGATTGATCATGGCTCTTTGCTTCTCCCAGAATGCAATGGCTTGTAGCGGAGGGTCAGGAAATCTCTGCATAAATGTAGCTCAGTGCCTGCTAATTGAGTTGTGTATGGTGAGATTCACCCGGAGCCAATCAAGTACAGCGTCATCAGTTCTTATTCTCCAACCATACCGGGAGAAGATCCTCGTGTGGGCCTGATAATGATCAACAGGATTGATGTTTCTTGGATCACAAATTTGACCCAAGTCCAGGCTCTCCAGCTCGTGCAAAATCCTTGAACTGGGTCGACAATCGGTCAAGAGGACGGAGTACCTGGCCAGTGTCAAGTTATTCTTCGCCAAAAAGATGGTATTGACCTCCCGAAATCTAGGGACCCTTGCTCGAGACGTGTTTTAGCAAGCCGAATCCAGAGGAGCGTGAGGTCTTCTGAAATATCCTGTTGATCCAAATATAGGCTCCCGGCTCTGCAGGGGTCAGCTAAAAAAAGCGACGGGCAAGTCCCCTCGATTTAGAGGTAGCGTGAAGTGTCCGCGGATCTTGAGAAATGGTTGAAAACACTCGAAAATTGTACTGCGGACCCAGACAAAAAACGACCCGCTTCAGATCATGACTGTTGATCTGAGAAAGAAGAGAAGAAGATCTGGGTTTTGAGAGAGGATTTCGCCATAGATTGTATCGAATTTATATGTTGGAGGACCCTGGTTGGGTGTTGGTGAGCGGTCAACCAGTTCTGCGATGAGCCGATGGTCCTCCCACAGTTGGATTAGGTCCCGTGGGTACCCTGAATCCCGCTAAAATATTGTTGGACATATCCAACCGGAGCTTGAGTTCTACATACCTTTGGCCAGGATTCCGAGTCATCAAACTGGGAGAAAATGGTGTTCTGGACCTGTTCATTGCGCAGGAGGTTTATCAATGTGTCGGATGGAGTTACACAACTCAGGAGCCGCGGAAGGCCGCCCACGACGTTTCTGCAAATATCAACGTGAGTTCCTGTAGCATGGACACAGATATGTGTCTGTCTCACAGGTGAAAGTTCCTGGTATCTACCGTGCTTGGGGATGAAGACAGTAAACGCAGGGCACAGTGAAGGAGATCTGAATGTAACCATGCAGTTGATACACACCAGCGCCCTGACCGTCGTGGGTCACCTAGATAATCACCAAGTGAGGCGTGTAAAGGATGCACATTATCAGGGACACTGAAACGAGTGTATATCGGCGGGACATAGAACAGCGAATGGAGGGAGTGCAAGGCAAGACGAGCGGATCCTGGGGGAAGTAGGAAAAGGGTCTCGATATGTTCTGGACGCATAACGAGATGATTATCCTGGGTACCTTGCCAGATGGCATGGAGAACACGAAGCCGTGTTGACTCGGGAGGCACGACTGAAAGGATCTCAGTGTATAGATCATCGGAGTGGGGCAGTGCTTCTCGGATCCAGATTCAAAACGGCCGCGAGTCGTTCAGCTGGATGCGAGTATTCATCGCCGATGAAGCGAATGACTGTAGCGGCATATATGAATATTCCGGACGACTTTTTGATCAAATGTTTGACTGCCTTGGAAGCTGGCCAACCGGGCCAAGGTCGATTCCCCTGCCTAGAAATTCATGATAAATCCTGGAGAACTCCTCCCACAGGTAAATTTTGATATCGTTGTAAGCAGAGTCGTCGGCAGAAAGTTCAGAATGGCGGCATATCGAAAAGGTGTCTCTAGATTGAAGTGTTTCACGGAGGTGTGGCTCCGGGCGGCTCGTTATCAGAAGTCGTACAGGAAGATGGTGCTCCCGAATTGCCGTGATGAAAAGATGAAGAATTTGCTGCTGCACCTTGTGATCCCTGCATTCATCTAGGCCGTCGAGTACGATGACGGGCATAAATTGAAGGCCTGGGGTGTTTTGGAAAGGCTGTAAAAGGAGCTTCTGGAATTGCACCGTCATGGCGCGGCCGACTACCAGTTTATCACGCTCAACAGCCTGTTGAACCGGGAGGAGCAGTTCAGAAATCGAAGTCGCCAGCTGGTACGCCAGAGTTATGAACACCCCATTCCACATTCCGCGCTTAGGGTCCCCGCGTCTGAAGAAGAAAGAAGCTCCAAGGCGACCTTGTGCTTGGCAGTTTCCCGCAAACATCTGCGCGATGGCGGATTTGCCCATCCCTGCCGCGCCGTAAAGCCACATAATAGAGCTTTCTGGGCTTCGTGTCCACGGACCAGGCTCTCAGCTCTTCGAAAACCCTAGTCCGTGTCCCTGGGTGGCAGGCAGGTTCAGGAATCGCTCCCCCGAGTCGTGCAGAGCCCCCACCACCACGGAGCGGTACAAAATGTCGATTCCTACGGAGATACAATAAGTTTGTAGCTTGTGTTGCGAACTGAGTCTTGCACACCTGATTCACCGTATGACGTTACGTTGAGTTGTGTCATGTTCCCCCCAACACTGTTATAGGTCGTGGAGATATCAGTGGGATGGGATCTACTCTCCCTGCCATCGAAGTGCATAGGGGGTATGAACTGAGCGGCCGGATCGTCCACTCCATTATATTCAATCTTCGGAGAGACTGGATCTCTGCTATCACCCAAGCTGGTGGGATCCACGCAGCGATTCCGGCGATTACGATCGTCAAAACCTGGGACCGAGGTTTACTAGACCGAAATAATAGCTACACTCGAAATTAGCGCACCAGAAGGTCGTCGTCCTCCACGGTCTGCCTGGGGGCCGATCGGTCGAACGGAGGAGTTGAAGACCTGGGTCATATTGCCAGCCACATTGTTGAAAGTTCCTCCCTCGATGTGGGTACCATTGAGAGCAAAGGACATAGCGGTCGGGAGAACAGGATGCGCTGCTCAAAGGGCCGGAATGGCGGCAGGCGTGATGACAATCTGTCCAATCTGTCAGTGTCACTGTCAACCCGGCGCCACAGCCGTACTGTGCCGGAGCCTGGAGCTTCAAAACTGCTCTCCTTCCGGTTGAACGCCCTCTCGTGCCAATAACAGCAGGTAGGCCCGCTTCGCGGCAGAGCCCACTACCCGTAATATAGCCCAAAGGTAGAGGACTCGAAACGCGAACCAGTCCTAAGGCTCCAAGAATGGACCAAGATAGCCTTATTCTGAAGCCTTGATCATTGGCTGTCAGAAATAGTTAGATTACGTCTGGCTCAAGTCGCATGATTCCGGAGGCATTTAGCACTCGCATGATTAAAGAGCAATTTATAGACTCTTGGAGCTGAGGACAAAAATGTCTGCCTTAAACGGTGAGCCAGCTCTAGCCTCTGTGTGGGGTGTGCTCCTAAAGGGAGAGCTTCCAAAGCGAAAAACTAGAAGCAGGGATCACGGTCGTGGGCGTAATGAGGTACAGATACATCGAAACATCGTGTTACGGTGTTTCAAACAAAAGACTGCATGTATGATGGGACGGTGTTGGCATGTCTTATATGCGACTGCGGGTGCCAGTGGTCGACTAAGGCAGACTTGGGTGTTAGCCCAGGTCGATATGTGCGCGTCGGAATATATGAAAATCACAATTTACTGCTGGTTGCGGAACATAGGGCGCGGATCAAAATTTCATCAAAAACGGTTTTCACCAATGCCTCTATATCTTGTTTTCCTCTACTGCAAATGCCCTGAAAATATTCCCAATCGATTTTTACAGATGTTTTACAGTGCTTAGGCTGCCTAGAATTTTCATCCTCTTCGCTGATCGCTGAGTAAGCAGAATCATGTGATCTTGCATTAATGCCCCTGCTTCAGAGGAAAGATGGGGTGTAGACCCCTGGATTTGTCTGTAAATCCTTTCAAATGTTTTACACTGCCCTGGTGGTTTTTGGTGCAATTTATCCTGCAGAAACATACAAATAGATATATGCATAAATTTGTTGCTCTTAGCATGTCATCTGTACCGCAGCAGCAAGGTATTGTGCCTATTAAACTAGCCAATGCAATGCACAGGATATTGAAGAAACCCAAAACAAAAATTTGGGGCATACTGAGTTGTTTTCCCTTCCGAACAGGGGCAACAGTGGAAGACCACCTGAATTTGCTTACAAAGCCATCAACAACAGAAATAAATATTCTAGGAAGCCTAACACTGTAAAGCATCTGTAGAAATCGATTGGTAATTTTTTCTCGGCATTGTAGAGGCAAGCGAGATATAGGGGCATTGGTGAGAACAACAGTTTTTGATGAAATTTTGATCCGCGCCCTATGTTCCACAAAGAGCAGTATGTGTAGATAGTCATTGGAAACCCGGTCCCTAGCTCTCTGGGTGCATGAATTTTCATACCAGACTGGCACACAACGTCATAGGAACTTCATTTTCTGGCAAGAAGCAGTGTCAACTCAACGAGTTAGGCGGCGGACCGGCCGGCATCATTCGGCATGCGAGGCCATCATTTGTTCCAAAGCGTGCTCTGGCTTGAACCACTGAAATTCAACAATGGTCGACGGCAAATGACTAATAAGATAGTTTTTCCCTCAAATGAATGCTTTATCTCAGATCCATACCAGTCCGTACCCCAACCGCAACTGGATTGAAGCTGAAGCCTCAAGCCAACCAAGTACTGTGTTTATTTCTCTACCATTATGGCGGTCGGGCGAATACCGGACCAAATCTTTTAGTTTTTTTAATACTATTTGGGCACACCATTACCTGGGCCCAAATGCTCAGTTCACATCTCTCCGTCACCTGTTCCCCAATCATTTGGTCATCCCAGTATAGTAGCTCCCTCACTTCTGCTCGGTTTATTAAATGGAAGAGGTGGACGTCATTACATACTTTTCTTTTGTTAGGTTTTGATTACAGAAAACGGTCCGTATGCCATCCGACCGACAACCGGGGTGGTGGGGTCGTCTGGATCTGAGAGGTTGATATCCGCGAGTTTTCCGCTCGCCCACCTCAGAGGAAGACTTGGGGTAGATGTGGTTCTTGAAATTTCTGGGTGGAGAGGACAAGTTTTGTAAATATCCGAAGACACTCACGCGCGCAAGGAACTCGTAGTGGTCAGCATCGAAAACTCAACATTAGTGGATTTTGGCTTCTTTTAGTTCTTCATAAGTCAAGACGGTGGTGAGATCTGGGCTCTGGCAGAGACCGAGGAGGATATATTCTTTGTCTTTCAGGAAAAAAATCTTTTTCGGCTTTGGTTAAGCACATTCACACACAATGTCCAGCTGGTAAATCCGTCCCGGGCTGCACACATATTGCAAAATCTTTAAGTTTGAGTAATAATTGTCATGAACCGAGAATGATACATTTCTCCGCTCCCATCTGCTTTGACTACGGCATGCATGCCAGGAAGGTATTTTGTTGAATCACAGAATAATGGCACACCATGCCTTGTGCAGGCACGAAATCCAGGAACCTGCGCAGAACTTCGGCAAAAAAACTTCGTAGAAAATTCGGGTGGAATAAAATTCTAGCTATTATGTGTAGAACACGCAGATAGTACAGTATGTAGAAAGTGCGAGTTGATGTCGTGCCAGGTCGATGTCCCGGGGACTGGTTTGTGTCCAAGTTGGAGAAAGGTTGGGGGGGATTATCGAGGTGAAAGCCAGAGGTGCGGGTGGTAGAGGTCGTGGGACGCAAGGCAATGAGCATACTCATCAAAGGTCTACCACCCAAAGTTCTCGCTCATCAGATTTATTGTGAGTGTAGCCATGAGCTCCGTAATAATCGCCAGTCCGGCCTGTCTGATTGTCAGGCGCGCATAGAACCCGTCTGTCGGGGTGCTGAGCTCCCAAACCGCCAGCGTAGATCGGCTGTTGACCAACTAGATGAGAACAGACCATACGTTAGTCTGTGAGAATACCGGATTTTCAGTCTCGAGGTAGCGAAAAACGAAGCAGGTGCGGCGCGTGTGATACGTCTGGGACGGTCATCGGATTGGCGGCGATTGGATGTTTGGCGAATCAAAGCGCGGGCAGGGAGGGAAAGGCACGGGGAGGAAGGCGAAACACACCTCCATTCGCTGCGGCATTATTTTCCATTTGTAGTCTCGTCCACTCTGTGTCGTGAAGTACCGTGACCTAATAATACAATATTAAAATGGTGGCATGATGGGGCGCCGCATCCAATCGACATGATGCCATGTGAGAAGTGCGGACGCAAGGAGGTGAAGGTTGAGAGATACGCACTGGCTGCCTTTACGATTCTGCCGCTGCAAGTAGCCCATCGGGATCGAGTTGCGATTGTTCCCGTAAATGATGAACCCAGGTGTCGGTGTGGGAGTGCCCTCGCCGTATATCGATGAGTGTGATGAACGAGAGGGACCGAAGTAAAAAAATGCGGCATCAGGACCCATTGCGCCGGGTGATGCTGCGACCAGACAACCTCGCGCGACAGCTTTACTATCAGGTTGGGGACATGGGAGACCTTGATATATTAATGTTAGGGGTCGTTAAATAACACCTAATGACTCTTACCGGGGACCTGCGAGACCATGAGCATTGGCAGAAAAAAAGAAACAAAAAAAAACGACGCCGGGGGCGAGATGAGATGACAAGAGCTCACACAGTGAACGCTGTGGTTCCCTCGAGGTCTTGAAACCATATGTTGCACGCGTCTGCTCCATATTGGAGGAGGACATAGGTGTCTGACATGGTCTTTTTTCGGCAAGCGAGGTGGATGGGAGTTCCAGTAGGAGTAGAAGTATTGCGGGTGGCCATCCAACTCTATATTTACCTAGTACCAAATAAAACAGAGGCAATCAATCGATCAACGCCACCGCCTCATTGTATGGGCCTCGGTCACTCTAGATCTTAACTCGAAGAAATGGTCCCCCAAAACACGAATTTCTCCCTCTTTGAAAAGTCTTGGCCTCAGGAACCTCACTGGGCCTGGAACTTCATAGGGTCTGTCTGGTTCTTTCGTGATGATTCTTCTCGTCGCCGCCACTAATCTCGGCCAACTTGAAATACAAATTCTGACCCTATATCTGGCTTAAAAACACCAGACACAGTACAGCCCTGACAATTGGAATGCTTTTTCAACATTTTCCGCTTATGATAGACTGATCGTCGTTGCATCCGCAGATTTGGCCTGGCTGTGTACGAGAACAACTCAGCTTCAGTCCACTCACCAGTGGGCGTGAGTATGTGCGTCAGATTCAATGATTTCTTTGGTCTAGAACTGGTTCTGTTACACGGGAAACACTCCAACAAATCGTGTCGCGGGCACATGGCCCCCACGTCCCCTGTCATCTCTGTCATCTCGCGACCATTGTGCTTGCAGGAATGACCGCCACTGTTTCACGCCGGAATGGGTGCGCTTGTGCGAAGACGCCACAATCTATTGACTGTGGACATTAATACCGATACGGTCTAGGTGTCTAGTCTGATGTGGCCCAGGCCAGTACGGCACAAAAGATTCATCTTCCAGCGCCTACTTCATGACAACGCATAGCAATGACAATATTGTAAGCGCCTCATATGTTCACTTGAGCAGTGCGATCATCTGCATGGAACTTTGTGTACGTTTGTATCTTCATGTTGATTAGAACGCTCACAATTTCTCCGAACTCGCTGTCCTCCGATTCTTTGTCCTGGTAAAAGCTACAGTGTACTGGTTCCTCACGCAAATTCGGCCTTCCTCGGGAATGTTGGAAGTACACCGTATTGATTGCTCCATCAGTTTGGCTCAGATTACTGTTGCAGTTAATCCAAGTTCTTCCCGTGAATAATGTTGCTTGAAGCAAATTCCCGGTGAGGGGGGGAGTATGCCTTGCGTTGGCCTTTTCCTATCAATGAATTCTTCCTGACAGCCTTCCGGCTGTGGCGTTGACGAGTTCTAACAAATTTGACATCTGAGAGGTGTCAATTAAGTATTGTAATATATGCTTGCCTGAGGCGAAGGAGAGGTGCTGTGGGGAGAGGGAAGATCCTTGCCATTGCCTTTGCTGCGTGGCAGACGTGAAAGTATGTGAAAAGTCAGTGATGCCTTCGTGATTCCTGAAAAATGTGACCTCCCACGGGTGTACATCCAAAACATAACACTCGCGGGAGTGGAATATGAGATTTAGGAGGCATTAAATGGTACTTCGGAAGACAAGAACCAAGAACAGCAAAGAAAAGCCGCGGCATTACATCATGCACAAGAGCCGTATGCGGCTCATGCGGCTTTTGCGCAACCTATCTAATGTCTCTCGCACAGCTGATAGGCCACTACCAGAACACTGACAATAGCTCCAGCCCTGTCAATGCCATGGAAATTATCAACGCAAAAAGTGGCTCACCACCACCGAGCGCTTCCTCCATGTCGGCCACTACCAGTAACTCGTGAGTTGTTTTTCTTTTTTCGCTGGAATCACCTCAAAACACCTTCCAACACAGAAACACATCCGGACAGCCTTCAGGTACGAGTGCCAGCTCCAGTCCATCCACATAGTTCCGAATTTACCTTGCTCAATAGAATATTTAATAGGATTTTTTCGCCATTATTCATCGGAGTGTTATCTACGAGGGAGGAGGCTTAGACACCGGGGGCGGCGCACTGCTGTACATCGTCCGCGAATGAAGGTCCCCCGTTCTGAAATAGATATTTCAATGGAAGAACCGGGGGATTGGGCATTCTTTTCGGTTCGTCTGGACTTGTGCGACTGGGGGCTAGTCATCATCCAGGCCAAGTGGATTCCTGAGGCACAACTTTATCTGCGAGGCCGCTTGTGAAGACCACTGGGGCTGTCCGGATGATCGGATGTAAGCAGACCTTGCTTTCACTATATAGAACCGCAGACCTGGATAATGGCCGCAACGAGCACAATGTACAACAGGGCTGGCACATCTGGCCCAATATTAGAGAGTTTGCACAGAGCCACCAGATCAACTGGTGGCTATTTTTTCTCTGCAGCCAGCACATCTCTCGGGGTCTTCTAGCCACCATATATAGCCCCTGTGGAGAGGATTGCATGGTGGCTAGCTCGAGCTGAATGACTGTCCTGCACACCGGAGAGAGCAGCCACCAGTTAGACTGGTGGCTCTGCGCAAACTCTCTATTGTCTCAATCACATTCCAAAGTGTCTTCGTTGGGCGCATGGCCAGGCTGGGAAGGTTAGATGCTATAACGCAGCTCTTCCATTCAGAAACTCATCCCTTTCGCAGCTCCTACTTCTGGTGACGGCAGCGTGACTGGAAATCCCTTCTTTCCACGGTTAACGGAATTCACATCTAAGCACCTTGTCGAATGGTGTTCGCGAGAAACCGGGGTATTCCGCCCGTTCTTCTCCAGCCCAATTTCTATCGCTTAGACATATTATCCTCCCGTGTTGTTCCATATGTTTTCAGGGCAAGAACACTACTGTAGTATTTCGTTCAAATCGACACTGGGTGTGACGCGTGACCCAAAAAACCAATTCGAATTTCGACAACAGCCAAAATTTGGCGTGACACCAGCGAAATTTTCGACATCGAATCGAAAATTTTGGCTTTTTTGGGTCTTACGGGCAATTTTGAGCCCTGTGTGACGCTCGGGAAGTTCGACAAATGGCTGCGTGATGCGTGACCCTTGCCAAATTTCGATATCGACATGGGGGTGCGTGACGCGTGACTGTCGATTTGAACGAAATACTACAGTATGCGACACTTCCGGCATCTTCGCAAGGGAACCAGATTCTCGATGATCAATGGGGCTTGTCCCACTGGAACTCCCTTGCCCAGCGCCAAACCATCACAGATGCACCATATGCCACGCCGTCGGATTCCTGGCAGCCAGCGCCCCCATCACCTTCCCGTGTCTTTACAGCGCCGGTGTCGACTAGTTTCAGGGAGGGATCGCATTCTCTACAACAATAATGCGCAAGTACGAGCACTTTTTTGTTGTAACGTCTTTATAAATTATAAGAGACTAATTCTCTGTTGATCGAAGTGGCTGAGGCACCAGTAACAAAATCCTGTTCATGTGGCTTCGACGTCACTCTGGAGGAGGGACCTGCAACGCAGCGGGGCATGTGGTCTATACCTTAGTCAGCACCATACGATGCGACCGCAGCAACTCATTGATGCTTCCAGTATGCTTCCAATGATGACTCAAACCCATTGCACGTTCCCGACGCCGAGTACACTGGCCGCAATTGCAGCCACTGCTTCACACTGCAAACATCAGTTTGGCGGAGAAGCAAGATGGGTGAGCGGGTGTGCAATGCCTGCAGTGCATATGCACGCTTATACGGCAAGGAGAGGCCCCTCTCATTGAGGCGGAACAAAATCAAAGATATCGACGAGATGAATAGGACTGGGACTCCCCAGTCCTATCAGTATATACTCCGCTTCTCACTGAGTCACTTCCCTCCTACCATGTCCAACGTCTCTCCATTTATCCCAACGGCGCGCGAAATCCTCGTGGTCGTGTCTTACAATGCCATGGGTGGTAGAGGCTTTCACTATGCATTTCTCGCCCATCCGCTCCGCCCAGAAACGGGCCTCATCATCAACGATCTTGGTCAGCTGCGCGATGTACCTGTCGAGGAGTGGACGGAGCTGCAGGGACTTGCTGCCGCCGCCAAAGATACCGTTGCGCACGGCGGTGGGGGTCGCTGGAGCCGGCCGCAAAGTGTTCGTCTGCACTCTTCCCCATACTAGTCATACACATTGACCTGTATTATGCAGTTTACGTGTCCGACGAACATGTTTTACGACCTCGGGACAAAGGAGGAGACCAATCAACTGCCCATGTTCCAGCTGACCGGGCACACGGTGCGCAGGAATGAGCCCGCAAATATCCTGCACTACACGCGAAATCCACCAGAGATCGTCACAGAGGTTCCTGGCTCTCTGCTGAAGGTCGGGATATTTCATGACTGAAGTTAAACCTCACTTACAATTGGGAAGCTTGCGGCGGCCTCTGGGGCCATTCGCCAGAAGCTCCTCCCCTACTCTTACTCCTCGACCCGCCGTAAGTCGCCTTTGGTGTTCTTGCGTCAGGCACCGCTGATATCCTCGACATTGTAGCGGCACTTTCAAAGGAGGGGGCGGAAATGTTGGAGGCAGTTGCAAACATGTCGACTTTTGTTCGGTCGCAGAAAGCCCTTGAGGCGCGACTGCAGGAACAACTTCGGCTTTGACTCCTGGCCCCATTATATCGTTCTAAATTTCCCAAATATTTCCAATTCCCCAAGCTTATCGGACTTGAGTTTTTCAGCGAGAAAGTTCTGTAAGAATCCAAAATATTTTTCATCCAATTTTCCACCGAAAACCTCGAATTGTTCAGCCAGTGTAGCTAACGAACGTGCTTGGGGAATTTCCAACCTAGAGTCCTCGGCTATGTACGAGCAACCAGGAAGTGACGTTTGAGCAATGGTGTGGAGGCAAGAGAGCCAGCCTGTGATCGCCGCTTCCCTTGCTCGATGCGGAGCCAATCTGGGATAACCTGATCTTTCTGTTTCATGGCTCACTGCCCCAAGTTGTCTCTCGCTAGCAGAGACTTGGAAAGCGTAGCAAGGATCTCTCGCCGGGTGTTGCGTTGTAGTAATTTGACCGAATGTTGAAACCGGTGAATGAAGGCCACCAGGAAACCAGTAGACAAGGTTGGCAATATTTCAGACCCGTATCGTAACAAGAGACAACCCATGGGGGAGGTATACCAGATGAATTACCAAGGAGTCGTGTCTATTGCCAAGTATCCACGAAAACGAAAAGATATCAAGGTACGGAGAAAGGGGGGGACTCGGGGAAGAGTGGTATAATAATGAAAATCGATGCCAATCCTACCAGTTGTCCGTGTCGGAGATCATGTAGTGAGATCCTGGCAGACCTATGAATATTTAAACTGGCCAGCGCGAGGGAAGTGAGCTTACTATCACACTTTCCAGCCAGTCTCACAGCGATGAATCTATCTGCGAGTGCCCAGTAATTCTCCCCCGTATCCGCGCCACACAGCCAGTCAGAACGGAAATCTTTCGTCTGCTTCATACACACGAAGCGATTGTCGTCTGAAAGGGGATCGCGTTTGCTGGCCAGAATCGGTGGTCGGTCTCGGGATACAGATACACGATGCACTGAAGGCGTGCATCGAGTTGCATATTTGTTCGGAGTCCGGTGTGCAAGGTAGCGACGTGCGATGGGGAATTGAGGGCAATGTGCGTCAGAAGCGGTATGCAAGATAGCCGTGCACATAGTTGTGGGGCATTCTCGGATGCGATGTCGAAGTAGATTAATTCGAGGTGTGTAATGTTGCAGAACATGGGATGCAGGACGTCCATGCGAGGATCCTCCAGAAGCGCGTTCACGTCAATTGTGAGACGGCAGAGGCACTGTAGAGTACGCAATACATGCAGATGCGGGACTGCTCTGAAGAGCATCAATAAATTGGTGACACCACGACATCCGTGAAGATGGCATCCACTGCCTCTGAGTCGCGGCCAGTTTCGAGGAACAAATGCTTAACAGAATGCTGAAGTAATTCCGGAGGTTTTTTCGCAATCTCCTGCAGCAGAGTGTCGGTGGTGAAGACCGGGAAGCCTTCTATTCGGCGCGCGAACCTTCAGCGCAGATAACGACACGATACAAGAGAGGTTCGACCCTGATGAAGTGGGGAAATCAGTACTGACAGAATACAGAATAGGTGCGAAAAAACATACCAGGCTTTAACTCGGGCC